>MU270608.1:0-57336 GCA_021432625.1 Leptodontidium sp. 2 PMI_412 | reverse complement strand
AGCAGGCACCGCTTCAGTTGCCGATGATAGGATGCTGAACACTTGGAGAATTGCCTTCAAGCTAGCCTACTAACAATACTACTAACCCACGAGAATCCGCATGAAATAGGAAAGAAGAGGAAACATAGGCTAGAAATGAACTCTGTATGGGCTCGAAGGAGACTAGGGCAATTCTTGGGAAATGTATTAGTAGATCAGTGATAGTTGCCCTCTCGGCTCAGCCGCCGGGCGTAATAAATTGTGTGTGTGTGTGTGTGTATTCTGTAATGTTTGAATAGACCGTTCGAGAGATCATCAAACACAAGGGCATCCAATACAGACCATCTAGATCAAATAGCCACTTAGGACGGAACGAAAAGATAAAGATATAATTGAAGAGACCTCTAAACGTGGTTGGAAATGAGGGCGAGCCGTGAAACATTAGCTGGGATCAACCTACCATATGCTTCCGGTGACTACCCCCGACCAAGCCAAAAGCAACTTGAGCTAAATTAGGGTCTACATAACTCCCAATAGCATGGAATCAAAGAAGGAAGTCGCAAGATGAAAAAATCAATAAGGAAAAACCCTCGGTCGGGGTCGATCTTGTGGACTCTCACCACGTGATTTTTGAAGTGCATAACGTGGTCGAGAACCAATCCTTGAGCCTTGCAGACAGGGTGGTAGCAGATGATCCGCTGCTCTGCTGGCACCTTGCTCAAGTGAACATTCTCGACATGGTCCCACATGTGCGAAACGCGGTTAAAGGTGCGCGTTCGTTGCTCGTAGGGAAGCCGTTCGTTTCCGATGCAAAAAATACATTGAGTCTTTTGACAAACGACGGGAAATTCGATAGCCGGTTGGGAGGGCTTGGGAGCGGGATATTCCCTTTTGATCAGATCTTTGAAGGCTGGAACCGACCGTGGCTTGCGAGTGCGAGTTTGAAACTCCTGTCGAGAGGCGAGCGCGACGAAAAGATTGATGGCAGATACCTTCCGAGCAACGATAGCTTGGAGAGTTAAATCGGTAGAGAAATCGCAAAGGATCTGTTGTAATTGTGTCCGTTCTGAGAGTTGGTGCTCAATGATAGGCTCATCGTCATTCTCTTCCTCTACAAGTTCCCTCCCCCCAAGTGGTTCTACAGCCATCCGAGTCTCTCGCTGCTCCCACTCAATGCCTTGAGCTTGGGTACTACATCGAGAAGCGTCTCGCAGCTCTTCTGGTTCGCTACCTGTGGTTTCGCTGCGTTCTTGATTCTGGATCTCGTCTTGTAGTGCCTCGGCCGAGCGAGGACTTGGGCAGGTAGGTGTGCCGGCCGATAACGATTCCACTTGTTGCTCTCCCAAAGCCAAACCTAGTTCTTTCTCCAATTCAGCCATATTTTCATCTGTCCATCCATCATCGCCGTTGTCGGGAAGCTTGGGGAGGGAGTGGAGCGCAAATTCCACTGATGTGCTCTGAGTGATATCGTCGAGACCTTGCTGGTTGGTCTGATACAGTGGCTTGGAGGATTGGGAGAGGGTCTTGGTTTGAGCTTGTGCGGGAGCAGAAGGCACGCTGTACGGCTCAGAGGCGAGTTCTGAGGTTGCGAAGGTGTCATGCAGACTCGCGTCCTGTTCACTGTGTCCAATATCGACATCACCGGAAGTGCCTTCGGCCTCATCCCCAGCACTTGATTGAACTGGGTCGTTATTATCAAGAATTACTGGTTGATCTGCATATAATTAGCGGCCCGATTCTGAGTATAAGGGACAGCCGGTGTACCTGCCTCGACTACCACCCTGACGTTCACCTAATTGTATTCGGTTGACTTGCAATCTGGCCCATGTGCAAGCCACCAAACTTTGATACCACACTTTTCTACTATCGGAGCACTCACTGGTCAATCAGGTAGCATTCCACGATGCACTGCGTGCAATTCGGCGGGAAAGGTTGGCAGCCATTGAACTTACTCGTTCCTGGAGAGCTGGCTCTGAATACAGAATCTGATTAGGTGAGGCTCCTACAAGAAAATGACTTGCCTCTCCAGAGGGCTACTTTAGGTATAGATATCCTTATACTCTTCTGCAATCGATATCGTTTGCGGATTTACTGCCCCTATCTAAGAAGCACTCGTATCATTTGGAATAACCATGGCTTTGATCACATCCCCCAACCAAATTCCGGGCTTCTACTACTAGCCAACTCTTGCTGATCTCTAAAACTCGACTACCGCGTGAGTCTCACTTTAGTACTTCAAAATGACTTAACGATAGTTCATGGCTAAATGAAACTCAGGTATAATGCACTCGTTGACAGCGAGGAGCTACGATCGGAGATATCTACCACGTACTTGTAAAACCTTGCCGAGATTTTTATAAGTACAACGTCCACGAGAGGCTTGGAGTCCACCTCATCTATGGCCACACCAAGGTTGCAGCTAGTAACGTGATACTAGGCCATTCTTTATAAAACCTTCGGGTCGCTAGGCGAAACTAATCCGGATAGAAGAGGTTAATCTTGTAGACGTACACGGACATATCTTTAAGCTCGTTAATAGAGGTCGCTTTGTAACTTACGAATACGTCGAGGGAAAAGCAAGTGATTTGTCTAATATTAGTACCGATTTGTTCGAAGACTTGTTAAATATCTGCAATCGCGTCAGTTGGAAGCCACCGTTAGACTCTAAATTCTTGGCTAATCTATTAGGAACATGGCCGAATTCGACTTCGGAAACTGCGGAACGGTTATACTAAACGAGCAAGATATCTCTTATATAACCCCTTTTAGGACAATAGGGTGGGTCTTCACTCGTAAAGAGGGATTAGTATCTTTTAAGGGCAACGAGACGCATATAGAATCGGTAAAGGGGCCTCACCAAGTCTTGATCGACGCAAAACTCGCACTAAACGTTACTACTCTTAAAGCCATTCTAAAGCGCTATGAGGTCATTAACTAGGTAAGTTGTCGTGTATTTCGGGGAATTTAATAGTAACATAGTGTTATAGGGAATCTCTTAGATGATTATGTAGGGTTGGAACCTGTCAGATGCAAGTAGCTCATAGGGTCTCTATCACACTCCTTTAAGGCCTACGCCAGTCCACGCAACTGCCCTTTACCGTTTCCTACATTAGCTAGAACTCCCTTATAATAGAGGAACAAACAGTCTTCAGCACCACAGCTAGTTTGGTGATGAGAGCGAGTGTGACAAGAGAGAAGAACATGGCGATGATTATTGTGTTGGCCAGGTAATGGGAGTAAAGGGAAGATGATTGAATGTCGATGAGAGCAGCCAGGCAGAGTGCCAAGAGAAAATACATTGTTCCGTCGAGGAACGACGCGGATGCTTCATCCACCACATTGGCATATTTCTGGCGGTATGTATTCTTTTCCTGCAGCACGGGCGCACCAAGAGTTGTAGAATAACGTCGAAGAGCTTTTTGGAATGGGCGGTATCGGAAGATCAAGTGAAGGAAAGTGACGAGACAGGCTTCAAGGAGGTAAGCAATCATGACCTGGGAGTTTGTCAGTCGGTATCAGGAAGCATGACTTAACTATACATACTCCAATTCCTCCTATGTCTGGGTTTCCAGTGAAGCCAGACGCTTTGCAGATATCCGCCTTGCATTCTCGGTACCATTCTCTCAGAAACAAAGTTGGCTCTGATGCATCTCCGTTAAGGAACAAGTTTGTGTACCAAGTGATGACAGCTTCATCACTAATATTTGGGCGGTGGTAGTCGAGTAGGGCTTTCCAAAAGGCCATTTCTGGTTCCGAGTTTGATGGCATGTAGTAGTGTAAGTCCATTTCCCCATCCTCGAATGCATTCGGTCCTTTCAGGTCGCTGATGAAGGCCGCTGGTATCGAACAATCAGGTCCATTGGCTGATGATTTCAAGTCCGATAGTAAGATTGTTGCGACGACATCCTTGCCTATGCACTCAGATCCGATGACCCAAAGTGCATGAGAATACCATTCCCCATTGTCGCCATCGCTTTGATTGGAGAATCTGTGTTCTAATTTGGTCTGAACAATTTGTAGCAGCTGAGGAAACTGTGGGTCATTGTGAATGCTCTCCGTTTGATACTCGAGCGGGAGCGATGCATTGAGCCAGTCGAGGTTGAGTGTCGAATTTTCGTAAGTCGAAGGAGAATTTCTCGTGGCGCCCCACCATCCCGCAGAAATCGTGCAATTTGCGATTGGGTTCAGGGTATTGATAATGTGGTCAACATTCAACGAAATTTCCGTAAGGTTGAGAGCCATATTAAACGAATAGAGAAGCAATTGCCTAGGAATTTGCAAGATTCTCTAGTCATGAAAAGTATAAGAAAGACAGACAACAAAAGACTTAAATTATTGGGGAGCGTTCACAACCTGGCATACATATATGAGAAAGTACATGTTCAAACATTGGGAGCAGAAAATGGCTGCCCAGCCGTGTGGTTGCACCTCTCCAATCACGTTGATTCGGCTGTGCGCATCCTCCCGAATCACCAGGGTGTGGCATCCCCAAATGGGACGAGAATTTTAAGGCGCGGTTGAGCCCCTGGAGAATTTGTCCAGATCCTTTCTCTCATAGGCTACTGGACGAGTGTTTGCGGCACAGGAGGGTGTGTTCAAGCAGGCTGGCCAATAAGTCAGTCAGTCAGTTGTCAGTTGAGCGAATAAACTCAACTGACTGACTGTTATAAAATCAAGGCAACTGATCAACTGACTGATAGAGGTTTTGAGAGCTTATAAGTTGATACTAAAAATAGAATATATTATATATTAAGCAAGATAGCTTTATAGGCTCTTGCAAAGATAATTGTACTTCTATTCTGCTAATTCTTTAAGTATTCCTAGTACTATAAAGTAGCCCCTGACAACTGAGAACTCTCTATAGTTGTTTGCTTTACGCAAGACGAGAAAATACGCTTATACTTAGCGCTTATAGTTAGAGTAGCTAGGAAATTAAAAGCTATTGTAGTTAACTCAGGCTATTCTTTCTCCTTCTATTTCTAGTACTCTAGTACATTGATTCCGTCAACTGGCCCTTCCTATAGGTACTAATAGTACTGATCTCGCTGACCAGAGACTACCGGAGTAACTCGCTTTAGTGTAAGTCTCGCATTAGTAACGATATCTCTTAAAAAAGAACGTGGAGGTGTAAGTATAAGCTCTAGAGAGAGAGAAACGCCGCGAGTAACTCCTAGAGATTTATACTCGTCCTCTTATAGTTTCTTAAAGACAGCCTTACTATTTATAACAAAAGATAATAAAGTACTAGTCTAATTGCGCTTAAAGTACGACTATTTAAAGCCGGGGTAGAGTACTATAACGGCTTATTAGGCAATGGATTTGTTAGTCTTCTTGTACTACTTTTACGTAGCCTCTTAAGCCAAAGTGATAGATTACTAAATACCTTTATAGTTATTAAATTCACTACGATTTGCCCGCGTCTCTAGCTTCTCAAAATGACTAAGTAAATACTTAAGACATAGTAAGATCTCCTATAAAGCTCCGTGGGATAGTGCATCCCCGACTTCTTATAGGTCCGCGTTACCTTTAAGGTCTTTAGTGAGACGAAACAAAGGCTCTAATTATTGTATAATAATCTTTAAGGTCTCCCACTTAGCTAGAGTGAGATAATCGTTATTAAAGATCTCTTAATCAAGAGGCTCTATAAAAACACGTAGTTTAAAGGCGTAAGCGTCAAGAGCCTCACGTAACTCAAGACCTCGGCGAATTATACTATATGTGGCATTCTAGTGTACACCTCCGTCGACGACGAGCTTCTACTCTTTGCCTTTAGCTCTCCCTATATTAAGTGTTGTTTGTAAGTCCATGAACAATTCAGTCCGCTTCCTAGAGGCTAATACGTGTTATATTAAGTTGTGAAGCTTCCTAACCTCTCTACGTCGTCTCTAGAGCTTGCGGTGATCCTTAGGGCTAGCCTCCTTATATTCGTTATTAAATAAAGCCTCATCTTGACTAAAGAGGTAGGCGCTAGCAATGAGGTTAAAGATATAGCCTATATAGCGCAATCTCTTATCTTTAAGGTTAAATCCCTATTGTCTCCTAAGCTCTACGAGTATAGTATTATTATTAGTCGCATTATTAAGGACGAAGTAGCTAAGGTTGTGTTTAGTAATGCCGAATCGTTTAAGAAAGAGTAAGAGGACTAAATATTGCTCTAAAAAAAGTTAATAATTAAGAGAGGAAAAAGTAAGAAAGGGGATATATACTAATACTAGTCTTTCTATAGCCAGGGAGCTCTAGGAGGCCAATAAGGCGTGTCACGGCTTTATACTTTGAGTTAATAAAATGAATTATAATACTAAGTACACTGATCTTTTTTTTCTTTAACCCCTAGCCGTTAAAAGTGATAGTAATCTTTAATCTGGCGTTTTGAATCTCCTTAATAATCGTAGGCTTAAAGAACTCAAAGTACTTGTGGATCTAATTCTTAATCGTTAAATAAGAGGTAGGTAAAGCTTTTGTAGTATTTATGTTAGCGATTTTAAAGCAGTGGATGAGTCGTTTTGAGGCTGCTTTATAGTGTTTTACGCCGTCGCAGATGATCTATTCTAAGAAGGCATTGTAGAACTCCTGCTGTCAGAATGGTATAACCTGATTGTATGCGCCATTAATAGTACTAGAGGCTTATGCGGCCTTAGTAAGACTCCTTTGCCTTTATATATCTCCTCCTTTATCTAACAAGTGTTTTTCGTAAAGGTGTCGCTTCGTATTATTAAGAGTGTTAACAGCGAAGTGAAAATCTAAGTTGCGACTAAAATCCTTATTATAATAGCCTTTAAAGTCAGCTCTTGATTTTATAAATTAAAGAGGGAATACATACAAAGTTTGTAGCACTAGTATATTAGTTTATGAGCTTTTCTAGTGTTCTGAAGTGTGTAACCTAGTTTCTAAACCTATAAGGTTCTCGGCTTCTTTGATGCTCTAGCGAGTACTATTCCCTTGGGGAACTTACGTAGGAATGGATTCCGATTATTAAATAAAGGCTCCCCGAAATCGTAGGGAGAGTAGTCTTCGTTAAGGCTCTCATTCTAGGGGTCGTGGGGGTTATAGAATGCGTTATACTAAGGCTCTAGCCGTTTATAGCGATCTCGTAGTATTTTTGGCTCTATAACTACTTTAGGGGCTAGTTTTTATATTATGGCAACTAGAACGTTCGATACAACGCGAGAAGGTGCAGTAAGTGCTTGTATATCTTCGTTGTCGACGAGGTCGATAGGAAAAGCGCGTGAAGAAGTCATTTTTAAAGGAGTTATGTCAATAATTAATAAAACATAAAGAGGTTTACTAAGAATGCCTTTATAAGCCGGATATTCTATTCTAACGCGAGAAAGTGCTTAGTCACGATTTGGGCCAATTAGAGGCCGGTATTTAGCCTTAGCGACCCCGTAGGCCCTACCCAAACACATCTGGGGTATGTCTAGACCTCTAAAAATCAGAAATATTACTTTAAAACTCACTCTAAAATCATAATATAAATAAATCTCAGCTTATAAGTAACTGATATAAAATCCTTTAACTGACTGACTTATTACAACGTAAAAGTCAACTGACTGACTTACGGTTTAGGTGGGAGCTTATATGGTTGGCTTAAATCAACTGACTTATTGGCCACCCTGTGTTCAAGGGTGTTATGCAGTGTCGTAAAGAAGAGGCTGAGACGAGTAAGCATTGCGAGGATGTTTATATGAGCTAGCAATGTCAGCCCTATTTTTGTGCTGATATTGACAGCCTTCCTGCCTTATCTTAGTGTTCTTTCAGATAAGCTTCGACAGAAAAGGTAGACGAAGGAGTGGAATTGGATTTTCTACGGAGTACAAATTTTGTATCAGAGTGACTTGGCAGTGGCTGAGAAATCCGTTCTCAGATTTTGACAGGCTGTTGATGAGACTTAGTCACAACAACTTGCAGAGTGGAACTACAGGGGTTTGATACTCAAATTTAGAACAGAAATCGTCTTCTTATTGCTCCATCTCTGTTCAGGTTATCGGAGAGAGTAGCTTGGGAGACCTAAGCGATGCGCTCGGTAAGTTCAGGGGTTAAGTATACACACGTGACATAAACAACAAACACTCGCTGCAGCAGCAACGTCCATTTAGATTTTCTTTGATGCGATTGCATTGCACCGAGTTCATGGACCAAGAGAGTGAGTCCGAAACCCGAATTCCGTAGTTCCTAAGCCGTGCCGGAAGTCTGTTAGTCATCGAATCTCAATTCCAACCATTCACCATGTTTCCTCTTGACTGACTAGCCGGAAGAGTGCCGCCTCGGCTTCCACCGGCTCTCGTTGACATGCTCCTTCACTCAAGCTATCCTTCCCTCTAAATACAACATCTCTCCAGTGCCCATGAAAGTTCCTCGGTACATTTTGAACAACAACATTCCAATCAAATAACTGAAGCCACACTGAGCAGTCCGTCTCCTCTACTCCGACTTTACCCCGCCAAATTACCCCTCAATCAGCGACCCCACACCAACGGACCAAGACATAATTAAAGATAACTCTCATCATGGCGTCTTTGACAGTACCAATGGGAGTTTATCTCTGGAAGAGGCTCGCATCTTTGGGTATTGAACACGTATTTGGCGTTCCAGGAGATTTTAACTGTGAGGAATGCCACCAAACACGCAGCACGTGACATCGCTGACCCGATCTCTAGTGACCCTGCTGGACCAGATTTACAACGTCCCCGAGCTCACTTGGCTCGGTACTTGTAATGAGCTTAATGGAGCTTATGCCGCTGATGGATATACCAGAATCAAAGGACATCCAGCCGCTCTCCTCACTACTTATGGCGTAGGCGAGCTATCTGCCATGAATGGAGTTGCAGGGGCTTATGCGGAGCAAGCTGGAATGATCCATCTCGTGGGCATGACATCTAGACCAAGTGTGTATTAGATTTTTCTTAAGTTTATACAACTAACAGTTCCATAGTCCAGAAGATGCGAGCTTTGATCCATCACACCATGGAGCCTGGAATGGACCACGCTATCTACATTGGCATGAGCGAGCCTGTCCGAAAGACTCACACTTTCCTCATGGATGACAGCACCATGGCAGAAGAAATCGATCGAGTAATCGTCGAAGGAGTGAAGAGCAGACTTCCCGTCTTCATTTACATCCCAACGGATGTTGTCTCCGTTCAACTTGATGCCAAGCGTTTGGAGACCCCTCTGGATACAAGCGTCCAGAATGACGTGGCCGCGGAAGATGCAGTAGTCAAATCTGTTTTGGATTTGATCAAGGGTGCATCCAACCCAGTTATTTTAGCTGATGTATTGACGATTCGACATGGAGGTCGGGACTTGGCAAGAGAGCTTGTGGACTTGACCCAGTTCCAAAGCTTCTCAACTCCACTTTCGAAAGGAATCATTGACGAAACCCATCCAAATTATGGCGGTAATTACAATGGAACAGGTATATTTTCCAATTTCCTTCGATGAACAAGTTGCTGATAACTGCAGTGTCCTTTCCTGGTGTCGCCGAAGCAATTCACGGTTCAGATTTGGTCCTCAATCTCGGACCACTCCTGTCAGACTCCAATACGGGTGCATTCACAAGAGAAGTCAAAGACGAAAACGTTGTGTTGCTGGGACATGCATTCTGTCAAGTTAAGGAGAAGAAGTTTGATGGTGTTCACTTCTTGCCTGTTCTGAGGAAATTAGTCGAGGCTCTGAAAAATGATCCTAAGGGCTACCAACTCCCAAGGCCCCCAAAGAGTGCAAGACTAGAGGTAATCATGCATATTCTTTGAGTTGAATTCAGCTGCTAAACGTGGTAGGCACCTATTTTGAACAAGTCCACGTCAGGAAAGATTGAACAATCATACACGTGGCAGCGACTTGGCAAATTCATCAAAGCTAACGATATTGTACTTGCGGAGTCTGGAACTGCACAGTAAGCGAACTTATATCACTATCATATTTTTTTACGGAGACTTACACAGACCTCACTAGATTCGGAATGCCAGACGCCACCTTCCCTGCAAATGTTCGTTTCATAACACAAATCTTCTGGTCATCTATCGGGTACACTGTTGGAGCATGTCTCGGTGCACTTGTTGCCGCCAAAGAGCTCAAACTACCAGGGAGAGTTGTCTTGATCGTAGGCGAAGGTAGTATGCAGATGACTGTTCAAGAAATGTAAGTTTGTCGTGAAGCGGACTCCACCAAGTCAAATGCTGACAACGAATAGTGGTTCGTACATACGATTTGGTTTCAAGCCAATTATCTTCGTGATTAACAACAACGGCTACTCGATCGAGCGAGCTATCAATGGACCAAAGCAAGCATATAACGAGGTTAGCATGCTTTGGGACCACCAGAAAATGCTCGAGTTCTTCGGAGCAAGAGAGGAGACTGGGATTAAGAGCAAAAGCTACAAGTGTACCACTGTGGAGGAGCTTGAAAAGGTTCTTACTGATGATGAGTTCGCGAAGGCTGATTTTATCCAGGTGAGTTGGGCTTAAGGAAGCGTCTGAAGTGCAGTGTATACTGACTTGAATTTAGGTGTGTGAGATTGTGATGGATCAATTCGACTACCCATGGCGATTGACTAAGCAAATCGAGATATCGCAAGCGCGAGCGAGGGCAATGGCTGGTAAGAAATAAGTACGCAGGCAGCACAAACAAGGGCATAGATTGCGGACAGTTCAGTGTGAATGCCGTAGCACATAGGTAGCAAGATATCCATTGGACTTCTGTCAACATGCTTGTTGCTATTTATGGAGATGGCCCAGCACCAGCTATTTTATGGTTCTTCATGATTACAGTCCCAAGTCCCTTGTGAACCTCAGCCTGATAAGGGCTGAATGGAATCCTTTCTCCATCCACGCTGATGTACCCGGATTCTTGATTGTGAGGAATCCACCGGTAAGCAGATATTTTGTAGTACTTGACAACAGGCATTTCAAAAAACTTCTCGTCTCTCAGAGCATCAAACATCTTTAGGGAAGCTCGGCGGGAGATATTTCCATCGATGAGAACCAAATCCATCAGCCCATCGTTGGGAAGTGCAGGTGGAAAGAACTTGGCATCTGCAGCCATGTATGCGAGCTAAAGTCTCGTCAGCTCATACTTCTCGAGGAACGACTTGAATAACTGATGTAAAACGCCACTTACATTCCCGCAGTATAGGATTCCAAGGTTTTCGCACGGGATTACCGTCCAATCTTCTGGGATTTTGTCGTGTATTGTTCCATACTTCAGGGGCGGTAAGCCCCCAGAGTCTTGGTCTTCTCCGGTGGAACCAACTTCTGGAAATATCTGACATTGCTTGTCTTTCAAGGAATTCTTCAACTTTTCCTTCGCATAATGATCCATGATAGACCCTTTGTCGTCGATGGCGATCTTGACAGCAATCTCGCATGGGTACACTTTCTTGGCCAGTATCCTTGTCAAGAAACCCAGCTTGAATCGGGCTTCTCCCATCCACCGCAAATTCTCAGTAGCCAAGTCGCTCTCTGCTCCCATTCCGGCCGTTTGAGACAAGAAGCTGAGTACTCTCGTGTCTCCTTGAGTGACCGAGATCAAATCTAACGGCTTTCGGATGCCTTTGATTACCGCAAGTGTTGCCATGCTGGCATTTCCAGTTGCATTTAGATTGTGACTCAGTCCGTTTCCACTCCCACACGGAATATGTGCCACTGCCATCTCTGAAAGGGCCTTTTTTGCATCTGGTCGATTGCCAAGCCCGTTGAAGACTTCATGAGCCAAACCATCACCAGAACATACGACGGCCATATCGAACGCATCAATATCCAATGTCTCAAATATAGCAACCCCCTCGCCGGAATACCTCGTCTCGACCGAGTCGATACTACACCTCGCCGCTCTGAAGAGGGGCAATATGTATTTGGAGTACCAACGTCTTGCGTTTCCACTTCCACTGTATGGGTTGACAAGCACCTTCGCTCGCTTCTTTTGTTGTGCTTCCCTGTAGGAACAGTCCAGCAGTACCGAAATCCAGTTTGCGACTGAGTGGGAGTCGGGACCAATGGAAAATTTCAATGTAGAGGGCACCACGTTTTCATTTAATGGCAAAGCGAAGTCGATGATCAAGTCATTTTTGTCTAGCTCTGCCCAGAGTATGTTGTAGAAAGGAATGATCTGAGGTTTCGGAGGATCTGCATATCCATAGCTTATCAGCGAGTACTTCATTATCGAATGGGGCAATAAGGTATACTCGAAGTCCAGGAAACTCAGAACATACTGTCACCGGGAGGTGTAGTCTCACCGTCTGCAGGCAAGGAAGTAAGTCTCAGCTTTCATCTGTGGAAGGCCATTAGGGACACGTCTACTGACCATAGATCTCTAAGCCATTGGATCCAATTGCCAGAGACAAATTGGACCTAAGCCGTAGCCAAATTTTGTCCGTAGATGGGCCATATTTAGTTGTCTTCCCATCGAGAGACTGTTCGTGATGTGCAGGAGCAAGGTGGGCTGGCAATGAGGATCCCATCGCTATCACATCTATTCCTTCTACAACCATTGCCGAAGTCGATCGTATCTCAATCAAAGAAGGGAAAATGGATTGTTGCTGGGTCCATACCTACATTTGCATTGCTCTCCTAGCCTTTGCAAATCTCATCACATGGCCGAAAGTTTCGTATTTGTTTCCTCCCTTCACGCTCCGGCACTATCGAAGAGCGGCCGTGATTAGAGCGGGGCATTTCAACACGGACTATGGTATTGAAAATGGAATCCGGTGTGTTGGAGATATCAAGTCGAGGCCACTGGATGGAGACGAGCGGCCACTGGTTGCGGGGTCTTCCTTGAAAGCATGATGATTGACTGTTCCAGTCTATTTATGGTGGAAACCTAACTTGTTTAAGCTAGCAATATATTTTATACTCATAATACAGCTTGAAAACAATTACACGTTTTTAACATTCCACTCAGGCGGGTCCGCCTCGTTCCGTTCCGTGTCGAGTTGCCCCGCTCTGTCCGCGTCCAGCTTCACTTCACGACTGCATAGCCGTCAACGAGGACCTTCTTCTCACTTAGCGGATCTGGATGACGATTTAACTGGCAATTAAGAGGTTGTTGCCTCTTTCCTTCATTTGCCACCAAAATCCAACTGTTTGTGATTTTAGCGTGTTGGAGATTCTGCCGAAGCAATTCATCACACCCCATCTCGTCGACTGTGTGCACACTTTACCTCTTCCAAGTTCCTTCTCCTATCACCCTCATCCCCCCCCTCTCGGTAATCGTTATGGTGAAGTTCAAAGTAGAAAATATGGTAAGGTTCGCCTCTACCGCTCGTACAGGCTCTTCCCCTGCGTCCAGTGCCGCTAACTTCTCATCTCAAGCGGGTCATCATTGCAGGCGGTTCACGCGGCCTTGGAAAGAGCCTAGCAATAGATCTTGCAAAAAGAGGTTTGTTCGATTCCGGGAACAACTGGACCTGCTGCAACGCTGACGGGTCGGCCAGGGGCCCATATTCTCCTCCTTGCGCGTGGTAAAGATGCTTTACAAGATGCCAAAGCAGAGGTAGTATCCCACCGGAGATCAAGCAATCAGGCCATCGATGCGATTGCTACTGATCTGTGTGACCATTTGGCTGTAATTCCACTTGGGGGGACTGAATCTGATGGCATAGGCTAACAATTTTCCAGGTACAAAAGGCGTTGAGCGAGTATGAAGCAACCCCAGACATCGTGTTCTGTGTTGCCGGTGGCTCAAGCCCATCTCAGATCGGATTCCTTGCAGATCTTAACCCCCAAGGGCTCACATCTTGTTTGGAATCAAACTACTATTCCGCGGTCTTCATTACCCAAGCATGTCTGCAACAATGGATTCGGAATCCAGATCCGAGTCGGGTTAGGCACATCGTCTTTGTGTCCTCTGCTGCTGCATTCGTTGGCCTCCCTGGCTATATCGCATACACGCCGCCAAAAGCAGCAATTCGGGCATTCGCCGATACTCTTCGACAAGAGCTGCTACTTTATGGCGACAAGGACATGTATCAGGTCCACAGCGCCTTTCCTGGGACGTTCATCACGGAATCTTTTCTCGCGGAGCAGGCTTCGAAACCGGAAATTACCAAAATCATGGAAGGAAGTAACATCAGCGACGAAGAGATACAAGCCAAGACTCAATCGGCATCCACGATTGCCAAAAAGATACTCGGCGGCCTCGACAAAGGGTATTTTTCGATCACTTCAGATTGGGAGACTGCGTTGATTTTGAATAATATGCGAGGACCAAGTCCTCGGGACAATTTCCTGCTCGATCTTCTGCTGGCTCTTGTGGCTTTCCTTGTATGGCCTTTCGTCCGTCGTGATTTTGACAGAAAGACTCGGATTTATGGCCGTAAGAATCGTGCGCAGCTTCAACCTACCAACGCTTAGGAGTTTGATGTTCAATGTAATGTACCTAATTGCTTCTGGTTCAAGGCTTTGGAAACGCTATGTACTGCTGAGTATAATCTAGATGGTGTAATAACTTGAATTAAATGTAGTCTTTCAAGAGTTGAAACCTTCAGAGACTTTTAGGCTTTCAATTTTACTAAGATAACAGTCAATTTTATGACAAAGATATCTCATACTACCTAGAGGCCAGAGCAAATGTTAAATGTCACCAGTTGCGGTGGAGCTTTGAGCCTGTACAGACCAATTATCTAGTCAAGATACTAGACCTTCTCTTTAATTGGCTCGACCATTTAACATTTGCTGTCCCCTGTAGAGAGTAGTTAGGATTTAATCCATTATCGCAGATCGAGAGACTGCGAGAGATTCAGTTGAACTCATTCTTCCTTGCATTAATGTGATAGGCGAAAAGTCAACAACGTATGATATTAAAGCCGAGGGGTTCACTTTATTTCGAAGCATCTCTAGCCTGTGTTTCATCGGGCCGAGCCATCCGGTGTGACGACATCTCGCCTCAAAATATGCTGCATCAAACAACAACACTCGGATATATTGATTGTATGCTTGTATTTCAGGAGACTTTTCTTTCCAGGCTACATTCGCGAGCTCTTATCTTCTCCATAATAACAAGCTAAGCGAAACGCACTTCAAGACAACAAAAAACGCTCTGCACCTCGGTCTCGATTCAAGATGGTGGTTGAACTCCCATACAGCCTGCACACCCGCTACAGATCCATTGCCACTGCATGGATTGTTATAATCATACCTCCGATCTTCCTTAATCTGGGTCTATTCTATGGACTCTGGTATGGTCGTCCTCAGATGGATCGAATCGCAGGTCTGTAGCTTAAAGAATCCCCGCCAAGTCAACTCATCCTAACGTATTCCAGTTCTCACCATCCCGACGGCGGTTCTAGGAGTCTTTACCATCATAGCCATCATTGAAAGAATCTGGAAATTGATTCGATCATCGCCTGAATTTCGACCGCTGAAGTCACCTCGCTACGGGCTCGACATCTTTCAATGGGGATACTTCGGCGCTCTGATCATCATATCATCTCTCATCAGCTCAACTCTTCTGAGAGATGACAGTGATCATGATGGACATGAGTTTCAGATTCGGCTTTGTTCGATGCCAGCTCCTGTCTTGATGTACTTTCTTGCGACATTGACTGCACTCTCACTTGTCCTGAACTTATTGAGTGTGAAGCTACCGTTTCGATTCGGCAGCATGAATGCTGGGGCTGTTGTACGTCCTGCTATCTACTACATTGTAGAAGATGTTGTTGCCGTGGATGGGAATGGCGGGGTTGAATATAGAGAAGCTTTTGGTGCACGATATGAGAGTGGCGTCGCCTTTAGGAGAATGATTCGGACATTGAGTGTCGTATGGTGTCTGGCGTTTTATGCTCTAGCGGCTTGGTTCACAGTTCTGGTGTTTACCTTGCCAGTCGTGGCTGTGTATGCTGTTGGATGGGCAGGACCTTTTCCTTTGGCCGGTTTGCTGGCAGTGTGGACCATTTACTACGTGAAATCTGCTCTGAGGGAGGAGAGGAAGCTGGACGTGGATGGAACTTCTGGGGCTTCGAATGGACGCAATGGACGAAATGAGGATGAACGGACACCGCTTTTAAGCAATGGGGTCTGAACGTTGGAGGGATGGGACGGAACCTTTGCGAGTTTAACACGATCACAATTGACTTGCATAAATTATGTGCTAGAAAAACAATTGGAAGTTGAACTTCGTTCCACGCCCTTTTGTTGACCGCCATTCGCGTCCAGCACCGCACATCTCCGCCACACAAGTCCGGTGATCCAACTAAACTGTCCCAGAAGCCCACCGGGCAGGTCTGCGGGAAACACCCCGGTGGCGTTAGCAATTGTCTTCTTCAAAGAAACCCTCGAATTGATGTTTAGCGATTGTGGCTGCCCGCATGGAGACCACCATACCGTGTCCCATGCAGAGCGGGGATGCTGGTCTGTAAATTCAAAATGGCTTGACTTCGGGCCTTCGAGAGTCATATTTGTTGACGACTCTTCTTCTCCTGATGTGTGAATGTCAATTTGGTATTTTCCAGCAACTGGAGGTTCTTGGTAGCAGAATATCTTATGTGCGTGACATACGACCTATGTAGTAATAACCAACTTGTTGAGAGAGTGTGACCCCTGTATCGAGTGCAGCATCTCCGGCGAAAGTGGTGTTTGGAATCGAATACCGAATTCCCGCTGGATATGTGAGATCCACTAGAATGAGGCAGTTTTTCCTCGCTGATGTGATCGATGCGGTAGGGGAGACTTCGACCCGGTAGAGATCAAATACGAGAGTAAAGCTGTGCAACCTTAGTCGAAGTTTATTTGTTGACAGATTGGTTTTATACCTCTCCTTACCCTGTGGCATGAATCCTGACACAGATCCAGCTCCACATCCAGTCCCTTGATAAAATACACTTTTCAAGCTCACCTGACTTAGATCAGGAGCTTCCACGGCAGTGGTGGGGACAATGACCAGTCCAAGCATTATAACTAGCATCAGGACACTGTGCATTGTGAAAGACGATTCGAGGTTGTTCTTACGTCTCCAAAGGATTGTGTTTGATTCTGACGTGCGTTTCTTCAGCGGAGCGGGTAAAATCACTTCAGGCAAAATCTGGCGCGTGACTGACCTAGGAATACAGCAAAGCTCGTATTTACGGATTCATGATTGTGATAAAATAGCAGGAGCATTTTGGAAGTTGTATTCTACCTAGCATGACACTTGAGAAATGACTGATGGGGACCTGGCTTCCCTTCGAGATTCGATTACGTCATTGACACCCATCACAGCACACTTCAATCTATATTACCTTTACCTTACAGCAGTACAAAATAGTTTGGTACTAGGCATCAATTTGAAGCAATTTCTCTTCACTTGCAGTTCACAGAGGTGCGGGGGCGAGGTGTGGGGGCAATGCCTATGCCATAATCCGATTAAGTGTAGGCAATGAATGGATTGGTCAAAGGCCAGAGGTAGTCGCAACCACATCACTATGGTCTGTGTTGTGCAAGTATTTCAAGAAGGGTACGGTAGCTCTAATGCGTTATCTTTCTTCATTTATTCATTGTGGCACTGATAAAATATGAATATCGCTCTTGGGCTGCAACTCTAGTGACGGAATGGAACGTCATGAAAGCATGACACACATTTAGACTCGGTTTTAGCAGTCTGAACATTAAAAAATCTTAAAGATAACACCAGCCGCACATCAGCGGTCCCTCCAAAAAAAAGGTTCAATCGATTCTCACTTCTTTCTTGCTGGTCGTTGAATTTTTCGTCTAATATTTGGGTACTTTATCGCCCGTAAGTCGCCACTAGAATCGACTCCCACCAAAGCCACTTTCCCACACAACCAGTCGCAAATTTTCTACTCTAACAAGATAGAGATAATGTTTAATCGTCATGGATTCTGCACTTGACCCCAGTGAGAACCCGGTACAGTCTCTTCAGAAATATTTTATCGATCTCGAAATTACCCGAAGCCAAGAACTCTTCTCGAAAGATCAAAAGCCAGAGCTGAAAAGACCACGAAACCACCGTTGCACAAAAGACCCGGCTCCCCATTCCAACACTAGAGGGGAGGAAGAAACGACCTTCCACAAATTCCTAGAGCTTCTAAAAGAGGTCCGTCTGCTCATTTGGGAGGCTGTCTGCAATGAGCCCCAAGTGATTCCAGTTAAAGTGGAGCGCGAACAAATGCCATGGCTCAGGCCATCTTTGAAGAATAGCAGGATACGACGAAAAAGAGCGCACAAGATACTATTTTGGGGACGCGAGATAAAAACCTTCTTAGTTGCATGTTCGCCACATTTAGCTATCCTCTTAGTGAATCATGAGGCGCGGAAGATAGGACTGAAATTCTACGCTGCAGTTAACTTGGTCGGGCCTGGACATCGTCCAGTGATGGCAAATCTAAATGTCGATTATCTTGCGCCAGTGGAAAGGAGATGCACTTCACTCGAGAGTCTAGAGCTATCCCTTCAAGCACTTCGATGTATCATGAAGCCTAAGAAGCTTCATAGGGTGGCGATACCTGGCGAAATCTGGGAGAGGATTGACAAAATGTTGAATGATAGGCAGAGCATGCTAGCGAATATGCAGTGCTTTTTTGATATAATGAAGTGGGCCAACGACATAACCGATATTGTGCTGCTGGCTGAGGGTCGTGTGTTTTCGACTAGGAAGTCAATTGGAGTCCGGAAACCGAAGGTTATGAACACATGGTTGTACTATCGGGACCTCAGAGGAAGCGAATTCAAGGTCCGTGGACCGGAGGTGACCATAGAGGAACGGGAGCGTCAACTGCGGTCTTCAATTGAGCGCGCACGTACTGGGTGGCGGATACGAGTGCATGACAATGGTACGTACCGACCTTATAATCTCTTTCTTCCGTTCCTCGACTGATTTTCAATCAGCTAGCAAGTTATACAGGTTTGGTCATGCCGCAAGTCCAGCCGCGGTGCTACACTCTTACCGGAACTTGGCACTTGGATGGGAAATTCCCAATTTCCTAATAGGGGAGATGAAAGAGCATGGTGAATATGACACAAAGTATGTTAAATCTATCTGGTGAATCAAATTTTCACGAGGCCAAATGGACATGCTCAATTCTCAATCCCACTTCAGTGAGAGTAACATTGGAGTATTTTCAAAGATTAAGCAGAAGAGCATTGGGCGTTATACCATCTGCCGTGGAGGATTAGGGGCTTGAGATGGGGTCTCTGCTGGACTTGAAGCTATGTAGCTTTAAGGAAGCGGGAACAAACCATATCGCGGGATACACAACCTCGAAAGTCAAGCGTTTAGGCAATGAATTTGAGGGATTGTTGGCGCGGAAGTGGCCCCAAGGCTCGGAGAGATGCATACTTCGCGAGTAGCTGCGGCGACAGACCGTGTCAATGCAGTTGGTTAGGAGCATACATGGTATTGGGGAGATGCAAACTAGAGAAAACGAGGAGCAGTGGAGAGGGGGGCTACAGGAATCGCTCAGGGAGAGAAAGGACGCAAGAGGTGATCTGGAAAAGAATAAATGCGTTCAGATTTATCGTATTATTCTTTCTACCTCATCGCAGCCCGGTCAGAGGATCCAATCAAGTGAGTAGCCATCAGCGCTGGGTCAGTCGGTCAATCAAGACCCAATGTAACACGAAGCTACAGTAATGCAAAGTAACTGAAAGGCACGACTTTTGCTTCAATGTGTTGAGCGGAACTGATATCAATAACGCGAATGAGTCTTACTTTTCCTTTCGTCTGACATGGAACTCAAAGGATTCCGTTCAACTCCTAGACGAGATATTTGACAAAACACTAAAATTGATTATCTGCAAGGTTAGAATTGACAACAGCAGGAGGAAACGACAATGCTGAAATGTGGGATGGCAACATTCCTTGCTGATGTGTGAAATGAGAACAGAGTTTAGGGGGCGTGTATCCCAATATCTGATATTTCACCGATGCTTGAATCTAAAGCATGAAGTCATGCTTTCACAAAAGATCCGGAAACAAAACTCAAAAACATAATTTTGCAACCTGTCTTGTGAGAAGTTGAAGGATAGAAGTATAGAGCGATAGGAGATCTCCTTGTTATATGTCGAGATGAATGTGAAGAGTGATACTAAAAACTTCGCATTGTAATGTGGGCAGGGCGTTTGGGATGACACTCGTTGCTGGTAAGTTAAACTGTTCAATGGAATCACTGGACTAGAACTCGCAACACCTGACAGTATTCCCAAAGAATGAATGGATAGCAGAACCTAGAAAACTATATATACCACCGTTTAACTTCCAAGGAGCATTCCCGACCAATACTCCGAGAGAAGTGGTCCGGCGCCTTGTCAGTCTCCCCACAGCTAGCTGCTAGATAGCTGCAGTGTTTTCGGAACATAAGTACAAACGTATCAGAGCTGTGTATTATCATGTATGTAGCTATGCTGGAAAGAGTAGTGTGCAAGGGCAGACGATGAACAGGATTTGACAGCCAAATGCAAATTGACAGCAAGCACGCAGGCAGCTGAAACTTTGCTAGGCGGCAAGAGAGCTTTAATGAATACACTCCGCGAGAGCTGAAAGAGCCGAGACATATGAATCCGAGAAATTCAAAATCTGGAGACTAGGAGCACACAACTGCCCAACCCGCCACCCTCGATGTTCTCGTAGTAAAAGTTGTGGCGCTCGGCCTCGCCCATCGCTAAGCTCGAAACTTTGCGAGTAGTAGGCCTTTATATACTCAGTCCAGACTTGCATACACAGCTTCTCAAACGCTGAACGAAGCCAAGAAAAAAAGCCAAAGGTATAGAATAGATAAATGAATTTTTCTACAACACCAAAACTATCGTACCCATACGAGCCCCCGGAAAAAATCACGCCAAGCACGCCCTCCCGCCTGAGAACTCACAGAAGAAATGTCGCTGAACATCGCAGCTTATTCTTCTTGTATTCATTTCGTTTCTTTCCTTCCCTTCCAAACTATAGTACATTGCACTTCTCTGCCTTATCAAATTTTCGTATTTCAGTGGGTTTCTCCCCCAAGATCCGTGGTGACCTTTAGTCGATTTTGATCGATCCGTAGATCTTTTGTACGAATAACCAACTGGCGAAGAAGCCAATTGAGCCTGTGACGAACGTTAGTTTGTAAATTCTATTGGAAGAATGGAGATGTACGTACCAGTAAGAATGAAGAACAAGAATGAAACAAGCGCGCTGTATCCGATGTACAACACACTCCCTGCCAGACCGCTCAACCTTAACTTTGTGATCCAGTAAATCAACGCATTGGCGAAAACATAGAAGGCTGAAGCACCAGCTGTCATGAATGCTCGCCAGTGCCAGTGGTAGTTTTCACTGCAAAGCAGGAAGTAGACCATCAAAACGGTTACAGCTGCACATGTTATGATCATGAGACCGTAGCAGAGGAACAAGAATCCGAACATGTAGTAGACCTTGCTGAACCAGATGGAGGACATGATAAAGTAAAGTTCCACGAAGATAGCTCCGAAGGGCAGGATACCGACGATCAACATGGATGGGATGGGTTTCATGTATGTTGTCATGGGTGGGATTTGGCGAGGAATCTGGTTGGTACGGACAGGTGCTGCGATGGGAGGTTGACGGAATCCAACCCAGCTGCCTGCGAAAGAGAGGGGGACCGAGATCAGGAACCAGATACCAACTATGACAAGCATGGTTGTAAATGGAACGGCACCAGAAGAGCCCTTTGCCCAAAGGAAGAGGTTGAGCAGGAAGAAGGTACTGAAAACGATTCCAGGAACCACGACTGGGGTCAAGGCAATGTTGAGCTTCCATTGCTCACCACCGAAGGACTTGTAAACTCGTGCCGATGCATAACCACCGATGAACCCCAAAACAGTGTAGAGCAAGACCATGATCGTGCCGAGAGAGCCCCGGTTTGATGGAGAGAGAAATCCGAGGAGGGCAAAGATGATAGTGAAGCCCGTCATGACGAAAAGTTGAGCACCATTTCCTAGGAAGACACTGAGTAGTAGGGGAGAGCTTGGTGTGCGGAAGACATCTCCATGTACCAACTTCCATCCAGAATCCTCTTGAATTCCATCTTCGGCAACAGCAGATGTTCCAGATAAATCATCGAGGTTGATCGAATCCAAGGCATTGTATCTGGCAATATCCTTTCTCAGGGTGCGCAGCAAGATAGAAACCACGGTGATGGTCAAGAAGACAACAATGACAGCCGAGTTGATGAGCGAGAACCAATGGATCTTAGGGTCAAAAACGTGCAAGTATTTATCCCATCTTGTAGCCCAGGCAGTCGCGGAAGGAATCCAGTACACACTGTAGGTGAACGTCACCTCGGTTTCAGCGCCCTCGTTCAGAACCATCTTTGCACCACCCATGCCACAGTGTCCCGCTTGCTTGACGCCTTGTCCATTTCCAGATTGCTGGGACTCTCTCGAATCCGGTTGCACAATGACACCCACAACACGGTATTGTCCAGCTGAAGTCTCGTGGTAATCAATCAAGATATCATAGTGGTTGTTCAAAGCCAAATTCTTCGCATCTGCACTCCCAAGCGCAAATCCCTGGCTGTAGAACTTTGTGTTCGTGACCTCGTCCTCAATGAGTTGTCCTGCAGGTAGACCGTCCACCAGCCAGTTCAGCGCAAAGCCTTGTGCTATCCTCCTATTGACAAAATGTGTTGAACTCTGGTCGTATTTTGTTGAGCATAGCTTCTTGCACGTCTCGTTCCTGGCCATCTTGAGCTCGAAGGGCGATGTCATTATCCGATCCCCAAAGAGGATACTTCCCAGACTTTCTGACACATATTGCGGTTCTGGGTCCGGTCTGCAGAAGTGGAAGTCGTGGTAGTAGTAATCGAAGGAAACAACGGACTTGAGGGTTCCATCTTGATTCGAGCCTACAGGAGTGAGGCGATTCACATTCAACGAAACAGCATCTCCTTCTTTGTATGTGGTGGGCGCGACACCAGGGAGGTAGAAAGCTGTTGAGAGATGTGGAGCAGCGAGGAGAGTTGCTAGGAGCGTCGCAGATGGCGACAAGTCTCTTAGGCGCATGATGAATAGTATCTGCAACCACAATGTCCTGTTAGAAGAAAGATTCGAAGCTGGGGTTTGGTTTTAGTTGTTGTCCTTTGCTGGAGATTCTGGGAGCCTTGGAGCAGGGGTTGAAGCTTACGTTACGAGTCAAAGGAGGCCGCAGCGCATGCCCAGGTACTTTGACGCAATTGTATCAAGCGTGATTTATAACCTCATATGCCAGTGGCCAATTCGAAGACGTGCGATTGTCGATGGTGAAATATTATTGACCTTTCAAAGGCGCAGAAGAAGGTTGTAAAATAGAATGTGGATTAGTTCAGGAGAGCTTCAGCCAGCCCAGCTTGCCTCGCAGTCTTGGCCAAATAAATCTGGCTCCAACTACGCAGATCAGGGATCGGCGGCAGAAGGTTTCCCCGTTCCCGACCGATCATTATTTTTTGTTCCTCGCGCATCAAAATTTCTGGAAGCGAACTCCCCTCGTCGGAAACAACAACCTCAAAATGGCTACCAAAACAACTTTCCCGGCGCTGCTGGATACACTCCAACAAGCTTTATCTTCTGCTGCAGAAGCTGCACAGAAACTCGATGCGCCGATTCCTCCAAAAGACGGCATTTCGCTGCTCGATGTCAAGAACGAGTTGTTCCTCTCTTACCTCCAGAACCTGGTCTTCCTCATAATCCTCAAACTGCGGAATCATAGAAGTGGCAGTGAAGATGAGGATGAGGAATTGGACAGCTCGGTGGTCAAGAAGTTGGTGGAATTACAAGTATATCTAGAGAAAGGTGTGCGACCTTTAGAAAGCAGACTGAAGTACCAAATCGACAAAGTGCTACGCGCAGCAGATGATGCGAAACGAGCAGAGGAGAGTGCAAATGTACAAACGAATGGAAAGGTCATCCGTGACGACGAAGACTCCGAAGAGGATAGTGACGCAGAGTCAACGAATGGTGTTGCTCTCAAGGGACAAGAAATCGACGACCTGCAATACAGACCCAACCCGACATCCTTCGTCCGGCCAACAGCTGGCGCAGACGACCATTCGAAAAGCAGGTCCGAAGATGGGGTCTACAAACCACCTCGTATCCAAGCCACAGCTATGCCAACTACGACTGGCCCTCGCGAGAAGCAAGACAAGAAACCAAACAAGTCTGCGACCTTGGACGAGTTTGTTAGCACCGAATTGTCAGCTGCGCCGTTTGCTGAGCCCAGCATTGGATCTACGATTGTGAGCGGCGGCCGCAGAAGCAAGAGTGAGAAGGAGAAGAACGACGAGCGAGAGAGGAGAGAATATGAGGAGAGGAATTATGTCCGATTGCCGAAAGAGAGCAAGAAGGACAAGGCCAAGAAGGGTAGAAAGGATGCTGGATATGGTGGAGAAGAATGGAGGGGCCTTGGGGAGGGTATTGATCGTATTGAGAGGTTGACGACTAAGAAGGCTGGATCGAGAAGCGTGGTTGAGAAGAGTAGGAAGAGGCCTGCTACGGATGGGCCGAAGTCAAATGGAGAGCAGGGACAGCATATGCAGAAGAAGCTGAAGACATTGGACGGGGTTCGCCGGGATAGAGGGCGGCGGTGAAGAGATAGATGTTGTGGGATGGGAAACGAATGGAATGCGACATTGCTCGTCATTGAACTCTAACCCTGCATTGTTTATTTTTCCTTTGCGTCTTTCGAGGGGGTCTCCCGAGCCATCTCAAAGCTGCATACTTTCCCTTTGAGTTTCCATCTACTGCGCTCATCCCACATCGGTCCCACATGTGTGGTTTTGGACATTCTATTCTTGGTAAGGCTGAAAAGTCTCAATCTTCCACATGGCTATACATGTTCAAGTCAACCACTGCGAGGCAGACTCCGAAGATGTTACTTTGTTGAAGTCACCCAAACCCATGGGAGCACTGTTTGCCAAGGAGCTTGAGTGTTACACGATCTTTGTGCGCTGTAGTTGATTGAATGTTACACTGGCCAGCCTTCAACGGTACTTTTGATGCTGCATCTGTCCAGACGACTTCATGTTTGCTTCTCGTAACCCATTTATGTGTTTTCCATGGGTTGATGAGAACCCTGCTTCAATCCGATTGCATCCCTTCCGTCTAAAGGTGTGCTTTGCTACGTTGTGCTGTGGAATGAAATTTTCATCATTGGCCAATCCCTTCTTTGCCAACCGTCACCCAGGAACTCGAGATCAAAACATGGGGACTGTTATGCCGGGTACATCAAGTCGTAGTACGACATATACGGTTTGTAAGAAGCTGTGGTAGCACAAAGGATCGCGAGAAAGCAAACTTCAGATGATCTTCATCCTTCCGGCGGCAGGTACATGACATTCGGCATGACTTTCGGTGGCGGCATTTACCATTCCTTGCGATAATTTGACAGTCGTTTGAAGCAAAGCTATCCATCCTTCATCAGGCACAGGAACAAGCATAGTTTACGAGCTACTAGTACACAAGTCAGTCTTCCCACCGGTCTAATCAATGGCCGCTTTCAAGGATGGCAGGTTTGGAGTCAAATGTCTGCTCCGGCACAAGTATTCAGGATGGCTAGGACGAATTTAACGCAGCTTGGTGCCCGTATGACTACCGGGAAAGGAATCTCTGGGATCCTGGTCCTGAGGATGATCCGAGATCTGCCTCAGCTGAATCCAAATCTTCATCTTCCAGAAGACCAGATCTATTTTTGAATGGCGATGGTAGGACTGCAGCGCATCAAGGATGGAAGAAGAAGAAGAAGCTGTGAATAATGAACTCAGCTGGCAGGTTCAGCAGATGTACTCCGGGAAGGAGAGAATAATGTTTAACAGAGAAGCACTTGACTAGAGTATATAATATCTTCTCGCCCCTCGACATAATCATCATCTCCACTAACGAGTCCTCTTCTTTACTTCCAAGCCCTCACTACATATTCAATTGACAAAATGAAGAACCTTCGCCAATCCGCTATCCTCCTGGCTATCGTCAATACTATCAATGCCCAAGCTCTCCCCGACGCGGAAGCACGCCTCATAGCATGGCGAGCCTACGGCAACTTTGTCACGGAGATGTTGACAGCGGGGCAACCCATCGTCCCAGGCAAAGATTTCATCTACGTGAATCCACCGAACCAAGCAGCCGTTCGAGGAGGAAGTCCATGTCCTCAATCCGTGACCAACTTCGACTTATTCAGTCTTGCCGATGGATTGCAGACTGTCAGTGAGCCATTGATGGATCCGAATGGACCGAGTTATGTCGATAATCTATATTCGTATGTTCATAATTTCTCCCTACATGTTAGCATCCCAGGTCGTCAAAAGCGGTGCTCACACAATCCCAGATACCTCGAGACAGTCGATCTCAAAACAAACATCCCGACCCAAGACCAACTCAACAACATTACTGCCCTCCAGAACGCTCTTCATGCAGCTCAAGACCAAGCCGATGCCGAGTCCGACAATGCCTATACCCGCTACCTGAACGATGGCCGGGCTCAAGCTGCTCACCAAGCATTTGGGGCCTGGGTCTCGCAGCATGATCCCCTCCTTACGGCTTACAATCGTCAGGTCCAAACAGCAGACTCGGCGTTGCAGCAGTATGAGATTGCTGTTTTCGGACCACAGTATAGAACTGTGGTCACGCAGCGGAATAAGATTGATAACCAGGCTAGAGATGAACTGATGCCTGAGCCAGGGTGAGTATTCATCTTGATCTAGCTATATGCAAATGGCCCATACTCATGGTGTGTTAGGTACAATATGCCCGTCTATCCCTCCCCTTACTCCGTTGCTCTCTCTCCATGGTCTCAACACGAACTCAGCGATGGAATCCTCTACAAGCCATCCTACACACTCGGCAACGCATTCGAAGAGTCCTGCGACGCATGGTTCAACAACACGTCCACAGCACGCAGTAAATACACCTGGAGCATGAAGTCGGTAAACGGACACGACTGGAGCTCTCTCGGGCATACTACATCAATGACCAAGTTCGGTGGCTCGGCTTTTTGTCTGTTGAGCGCGAGTAAGACGACCACGACTGATACGACGGTTTTTAATAGTTGGAGTAAGGGGTTCAGTGAGAATGTTAGTTTGGAGATTAGTATGAAGGGGGCGCCTTTGGTGTTCAGTATTGGAGCTGGATATTGGTACGTTGATTTCTCCCTCCTCCACCTCATCACCATTTAACTCCTCCCAAGATCAATAAAAACTTCAAAATCATGATAAGCAAACATTAACACACTCTCAGGGACGTCGGCGGTGTCCGCAGCACCTACCCCCACCTCCTCTCCCACCACACCGACACGCTCGCCTCCCGAGTGCGTCTCCAAAAACTTCTCATCGGCTACGAAGTCGGACTGAAAATCACCATCAACGAGACATCCACCTGGAACTCCGTGTACAATTTCCTGCAAGACGCGAAGACGTCCTCGTCTGCGAGCGTCAATATCTGGGGAATTCATTTCGGTGCTGGTGGAACCAAGGAGACCAGGAGGAATATCACGGAGATCCAGTTTGTGAATGATGGGGTTAGTGGACAGATTGTTATCCCGCCTAGTCAACCGGGTGTTACATATTTGTTGGGGGCTTTGGGGAAGGCTCTTTAAGCATGAGGAGAGGAATTGGGAGGGAGGACGGCAGAGCGAGTGAGAGAAAGTGTGTTGGTGTTCTTCCTTTGTTCCTTTTCATTTTTCTTTTCATCTCGATTTCAAGTCTTTCCTTTTTCTATATATTATTTTCCTCAGTTATAGACACTCGCTTAGTTTTCGTCGCTGCTCTCAAAAAAGGAGGTGGACATGTGAAGATAGATTCCAAGAATAACATTCTCGATTCTTGGCAACACAACAAACTTCTAGTTCACACCACATGATTCGAACAAAATCCACCATCACTTGCAACACAATATCAGGCTATGTGACCCCCCCCCCCCTAGGATGTTCGAAAATATTCGCGAAGTAAATCTTGCCATATTTTTTCACATGTCAATGCAATGCTACAGCTCAAGCTAACTCAACCAGCCATACGTCATAGTTTCAAGACCGCCGTTTCCGAAGCAGAGACCCAAACAAAACTTTCCAGTCTTCTTTCCCTCCTTCCCTCCATTTTCTCAATCATTTCTTCGTCAATTTTTTTCGGCGCTATTGTTTTCTATTCTATCAAGGTACAATGCCAATGTCTTCCCAATACTCCAACCCCCTTCTTCACCCATTCGTCTTCATCTACCAGATCATCCAATGGTTCTTGGATAAGCTTTTATCACCCGAAGCCCCCGCGCCTGGAGCGCAGCTTGGGCGGCCTAAGATCGCCATCATTGGTGCTGGGTTGACGGGTGTGGCTGCTGCAAGTCATTGCGTAGGCCATGGGTTCGATGTGAGCATATTTGAGAAGGGCGATAGGAAAGCTTTGGGTGGGATATGGAGTGTGAGTTTCTCTTTCTCTCATATTCCTTTCCGAGATAATTTACCAGTGAAGCTCTCAACTTATTGGTAGATTGCACGGTATTTTTGGAATTTTATTTGTGTTGTTAAGCGGAACTGATACACATTCGGTCAATAGCGAGTAAACAACACATCCGGTCTCCAAATCCATAGTATTATGTATCGTTTCCACCCCTCAATCCGCTGGACAGGTGGCTACCCGAACCAACAACGAATCGTCTCCCAAATAACCACCCTCTGGAAACGGTATGGTCTCGAACCAAAAACGCACTTCAACACGCCGGTCGAGAAAGTATACAAAGACGAGCAAGGCCGCTGGGTAATCAATGATCCATCACTAGGTCGCTACGACGGCATTATAGCCGCAGTAGGGACGTGTGGGGATAATAAAATGCCACATATCCCCGGACAGGAGAACTTCAGGGGGGAGATATACCATTCCAGTCAGTTGACCGGTAAGGACGCCAAGGGCAAGAAAATGGTCATCATAGGTGGTGGCGCGAGTGCTGTTGAAGCACTAGAATTCGCCAGCCATGAAGGAGCAGCGAAGACGACCATTCTAGCCCGCAGTGACAAATGGATCATCCCTCGCAACCCCATCGTGAACATGCTGCTGAGCTTCAACGTCTTTGGAGGGGAGACGATATTCTCTTGGATACCGGAGTTATTGCTCAAGAAGTTCTTCTATAGGGATTTGCAAGATCTGGCACCAAGTGAGAAGGGATTATTTACAGGGACGCCGATGGTCAATTCAGATGTGATGGATAAGATACGTTCCGGTGCTGCGGAGTGGTTAAGAGGTGATATCCTTGCGTTCACAGAGAAAGGGATAAAATTCAACCATCGCGGAAAAGGCGTTCCTGCCAATGGACCCGGGAGGGACAAAACCGTCGACGCGGATATCATCGTTATGGCTACAGGGTTCGATCGTCCAAGTCTGAATTTCCTGCCTGAGGATTCGTTTGGCGAACCTTACAACCCGCCAAATTGGTATTTACAGACCTTCCCACCATCGCATGTCTCCGTCTCTGCTATAAACTGCACGTACATCAACGCCATCGGCTCGGTAGGGAATTGGCACATTGGGATCTACACACGGATCCTGCTTATGTTCCTCTCCGACCCATTGACACGCCCTCGGTCGTTCTGGATGGAGAGGTGGATCGATATGACGATTGTGCTGAAGAAATTCGCTCCTACAGGGGCGTTCGATTTCTTTACGTACTTGGAGCTGATTTGGTGGTTTACGTTCTGTATTGCTATTAATCCGTTCAGGTGGAAGTGGGCGCTGTTTGTGTTCTTTGGTATTGGGAAGGGCTTGCCGAAGAGGATTGTTGAGGCGGAGGGTAGGGTTAGAGAGGGGTTTGGGTTGAAGAATGGAGGGAGTTATGATGTAGGTAAGAGCTTCTAGATCGGAATTTTGAGCATCAGGAACAGGAAAGTAGCTTCAAGTAGAAGAGTTGGGGATGGTCTGGAGAGATCTAATTGTTTTTGACGTTCAGGTACAAAAAGGGTCGCTCAGAAATAACAAAGTTGATTCCCTGTTGAGACATTCTCCATAAGCATATCCCATATTAAATGATGACATCCAAGGATCGTTGCACTGTCTAGCAAATTTGTCAACAATTCAAATTCGAAGTCTAGTTTTGTCGTTTGGGTTATTTGCGGGACATGTTGGCCATGTTGGACATTTGTTATTATGAGCAGATCCGGTAGCTTCTTCTCCGCGACACAATGAAACTGCCGTATCTCAGAAGAAGTCTTGGATCTCCATGCTACTCTAATATCGAACGCAAGTACCCCAAGCCATCACTTCAACCATTTGCTCGTGGCAGCCCCTTTCTGAGTCTTCAAACGAATAAGCGAGCACCAGTACGTAATAACAACAACCTCCCATGAAAGTCCGACCTCCTGTTGCACAGGGATGAGCATCTTCATGCATTAACACCACAATACCCCCCACAAGAAACTCATTTCAAGGCCAAGCTAGTTTGGGTATCTTCGATTCAACACATACAAGCCATTCTACGAGAGCCTGTCAACTTGTAGGACCTTGTTCTTGCATATTCAAGATGCATTACCTGAATACAGACTCGACAACACCCTTTAAGCACTTCCAAGAAGAATCACATGTGCATGTGCATGTGAATAGATAAAAGGACAGAAAGAAATGCAGGCGTGGTAGTTTAACATGAGACATTACTGTACGTTGAAAGAGCTGCATTCGGTGTCCCCAGTGTGCAACCAACATACTTCAACGCGGCGCCCGACGGAATATCGAACAGGTGGACACAACCACGCCGGAGTTTCTACTTACACCGACCGAGCTGCAATTTTTATGTAGTCTTTTACCAACTGAGAAATATTAGAAGTCATGGCTGCATGTCAAGAGCGGGGTTTTTGTGGTCTCGACTTCCTGGCACTATACCAAAGACTTGAGCCGTAGCACATTTCGAACGACGCCCGAGAAGATAAGTCAGTGTACAGTACATGCATGTATGCGGCAAACGAACCAAGTAACCGATATTTATTCATGAATGCAACACCTAGTCAAGCATGACTGCATGTAGCTACAGGGAAAGATTCAAGAGAGGTATGTGAGAGGGCTAGCGTATGGAAAGCAGAGCGGGGTATGCGGCTGCCAGCTTCGATGTAACTCGAGGTACAGATTATTTGCAGTTCAACGCCCGACTGGAGTAAGTTGCTACTGTGATTTAGCCTGTTGGCACTTTTGTTCTTTCCGTGTGAGGCTCTGGTGCGGAGCCGCACAAATTTAAGTTGTACTGTCGGAAAGGGCAGGTATATATATAGAGATAGGAAAGTAGATTTGCATAATGAAAACAAATTTGTGGAACGTACTCTCTATCATTTCCTCATCACATCGACATACAATTTGGAAGGCTATTTCAAACTCCCCACCAACATCATCAAAAATGCATTTTCCTTCCACCAAAGTCTTCTCTATCTTGACTTTCGGCCTCAGCCTCAGTCTCAATCTTATAGCACACCCCGTCACAGCGGTAGACATCCACGCGAAAGCACGCCAAAGCTGCGCCACCGGCACGCCCATCATAGGAACATGCAACGGGATCCGCACGAACATATGCTGTGTCTTTCCCAACGGCGGGATCATCGCACAGGGCGTTTATTTCTCCGTGATCCCAGACTGCTCAGTCGGGCGGTGGTATTACCGCAGTAATGCCAACGCTGGGTGTGCAAGTGTTCGGGATCAGCGGTACGGGTACGAGAGGTTTGCCTGTATGACTGGGGCAGCGTCTGCGGGTGGCGGAGCGGCTTGGTTTGATATCGTGCAGAATATCTGTAATAGCAAGATCAAGGGACGAGGAGATGATGAGATTGCTGCGGACGATGCGGAACTTGATGCCGCGGTGGGGAATTGTACTTCTACTGTGCAGGCTACTGTTCTTGCTTTTGAGGGTGAGGGGGCTTGGGTTGTTGAGCCGGGGAGTGAGGAGTGGGATGTGTATGACCAGTTACCGGAAACTGAAGATGTGAGTGTTTTGGTCCGTCCTTGTGCGTGATTGAGTGACTTCGTGCTGATGTGTGCGTGTATAGTTGGATGAGCATCTCTTGAACATGAAGGAGCTTGGTACTTGGTACAATAGTTATGATGACCATCCAGCTGCTGCAGCTGCTAAGCGAAGCGAGCTTGGGGCCGAAAAGTAAACAAACAGTTCAGTGGTGACGTCGATTATTTTGGATATAGCAGATCGGTGGAGTGAGGATTGGATTTGATACAGCAAAGTCTTTCTGGTGCAACGGGCGATTTTTTCTGTTTCTCACTCCCTAAAATAGCGATATTTTCATTTAGTTCAGAAAAGCAGTATGTATTATCATGTCCTTTCTTTATCCCAGGACGAAGTGTTTAATTGCATTTACACTCAAAGACAAATTAACGACTGGGTTGCGAGATTCGCCATCGTCCCAATCACACCTCAGAGCTACAAATACCCTTAATACTCTTCTCCAGGAACCGTGGTTCACACCAGCCTACCAACTTCAATCTCTTAAAGTTTTCTCTTCACGTTAACATATTCTCTCTCTCATATCACGACAGCGGCGCAGACCAGCTGAAACCGGCAAACTTGACCCAACACATACACTGACATAATCCACGTCCAGCTCTTACCGTGGCACCGTCTCTAATCAAGAAAGTCTTCGGGTTATCCAACGCCGACTCCTCCTCCACCACCTCCTCATCCAGCTCAACCTCCAAATCAAAGTCCACATCCAAATCCAAAACAAAACCAAAAGCAAAGCCTAAAACTATCTCCTCAGACGACAGCCACGCAAAAACGCAAACACTAACCTCAACCTCCACGACAAAGACAACAGTAACACGCACGCGCCGCACAGAGGGGAGTAAGAAGAGCGTTAGGGAAGGGAAAGTGGAGATTGTAGGGCCGGGGTCTGATCCGATGAAGAATCAGATTTGGGGGGGAAATGAGGTGCCTAGGATGGGGAGAGGGATGGTTGTAAGTTCTTGTTTATTTGTGTTTGCTGCTATCCTCTCCTCTCTCACTCACTCTCTATCTGTATGTCCCTGTCGATGCATCTCTGCAGCGCTTTTTTGTCTCCTTTTTTCATATCATGCCATCTCATTTCCCGAGCCAGGTTAAAGAGGAAATCTAGAATGGATAATATGCTAATCAACACCATTCATGGGGTGCGGATAGCGGGCTATCGTAGGCGAACAACAACTTACCCAAGAAGAGTTGGCGCGGATGGGTGTTAAACCACAAGGACGGTGGGTGAAAGTCGATAGTACAAAGACGGTGACGAAGATCGAGGGGAAGAGGGTTATTGAGAGGACGGGTGGGGATGAGATGGAGAGTGAGGATTTGAGGGATGAATCTAAGCCTAAGCCGAAAACTAAGGATGATGAGATGAGTAAGGGTGAAGGGGCGGCAAAGGGTAAAGGGAAGGAGAAATAGGTAATGCATGAAGGGAGCTGAAGTGAAGAGGGGACACTTGGCTGGTAGATACGGGGGTGTAGGATGGTATGAATGAAACAACGAACGAACAAACAAACAAACAAACGATTCAGGCTTTCGCAACAGACACTGGTAGAGAGTAGAATCCATGCATGATCTCTTAAGCCAGCTAACTAGCCGGCAACTATTAAATGCCATCGCCATTAAGTGGAATGCAGTGCCATGCCATTAAAAACCCACTCGTGACCCCCATTCCTTCAATCACCAAGTGACAAGAGCCATTATCAATTCGCCAAACTCCCTCGCTGCTTATGAATGCTATTTTGTTTCGATTCGTCCCTATTCTCATTTTTTTTTCTCGCTCACTTTTCATCTCATGTCCATGCTATCGCCGCAAAGATAAATTTTTTTTTTTTTTTTTTTGAAAGCTTCCGATGTCACTCATCCGCGTTCATTCACGGTCCATCTCCGTTTCGGAGCTATCTCTCGAATCTTCTCCGCATATCCGGGTGGTCTAGGACTGCCCCAGAGGCCACCCAGTGGGGCCACATCGTCGTCTTCCTTCTCTGGCTCTTTCTCCTCCTCAACTGCAATAGCCTCGTCATTGTCGGTAGCCTTTTCAACGCCAGCTGTCTCATCGCCAAAATTCAATATCATGTCATCTTCAGGCTCCTCTTCAGCGGCTTCTTCTTCCGGCTGTGGTGCGCTCCAGAGACCAATGGATGTTTGGCGGACGGGTGTGTAGCTTCGGGGACCAGAACCTGCGATACTAGCTGTGCGGCGGATACTGCCGAAGTTGCCAGATGTCGGTACAGGCCTGGATTTGGAGAAAGTAGAGCCGTCAAGAGAGCCACTGTTGTTGACGTACCTCTCACGGAAAGACTCGCGGAAAGCAGGCAAACCTGCCAAGGATGGTGAGCGGGAGGTGGATGGTGTTGATGCAGTGCTTCTCAAATGCTCAGTATTGGCAACCAGTTTGACGTCGTACTGATCAGATACCGTGACAGTCCGAGATGACGCACGCGAATGTCCCGGGGTTGTAGTTGGCGAGCTAGGAGGAGTTGGCTTTCGAACAGCCATTGTGAGTGATGCCATTCCAACGTCCAATAATACAGGCTGATTTGTCAAGGCTCCAATGAGTGCATTGCATCCCGCTCCATGTGTAACCAAGATGATCACAAGATCCGTATCATCATCCTCCGGAGCGTCTTCGTTTGGCCGCAGGTAGGTTGAATTGGTGCTTTTTGTCAACACTTGACTGGGGCCGTCGATGTTGCTGTACCATCCTACCAGTTGCTGTAATCCCTTACGAAATCTCTTGTGCATCGAACTCCATTCCTCACCGTACTCTCCACCGTTTCCCCAATTTTGTGGATCCCTCATACTGTCCCATTGATAGTCAACATCAACGCATGCATCTCTGGAATGGGCTACATATCCAGCTGGAATAGGGTCTGATCCAGAGATGGCATATGCTGGTACCGGAGGCTGGTACACTCCATGCTCTGCGGCCGTAGGTAAATTGGCAGCACCTCTGTGACTTTGACGACTTGGACTGCTGCCCACACTGCTCAAACTGCTCGTTCGGTCCCGTCTGGGGAGTGATTGCCCAAGAGTAGACAAACTTGACAGAGCTCCCTCATCCTCTTTCTTCTCTGCCACAACAACAGGACTTCCCCATCCACCTGGAAATCCAACAGAAGCAGTAGCTGGCTCTCGAACGTGCGACAAGCTACTATAATCCTCCTTCCTTAACAGATCTGCCTTGGCTCCAGCAACCATCATGACCGAGCTTGGCGGCGGAGTGATATGTTCAAAATAATCTGGGGATAACCATTCTCCTAGAAATGCATCAACACGTAATGTTGCCTTCTTGATATTTCCCGATTGCTCGTAGGGTTTGCCATTGAGTTTAGAGGCCACGGGTTCTGGAATTGGTGCAAGAGCGGGGGATCCAGTCGAAAGGGTTGGACGCATCCTAGGAGATGATTGCATCTGCGTTGCCTTTACCAAGGGGGAAGAAGGCGGTTTGTGGTGTTGATGTGTATGTCCTGGATTCTGGGCCAACCCCGCACTGATGGCAACAGAGGTCTGCACACATCTCAAGAAGGGACTTGTATGAATGATGACCTTGTGTCTCCTCTTCCGTGCCCCTGCATTCTGTCCATCCCCAAGTAATTCATCATCCGTCTCTCTACTCCGTAGTATGCTCGCAATCCTTGCGCCCAAGGCTCTCGATTGTGTCCACCCGCCGTAGGTTAGAGGAGGGTCGTAGGGCGTTGGAGATGTGAGATGCCACTGTTTATCTGCTGCATCCAGACGTGCGCCATGTCTAGAGAGAGGTTAATATGTACTTCTGCCAATACTGGGGTGCTTAGCCAGCGGTGTGCGTGAAACATATCACCGCCCCGTCTGCAACTAGATAATTCAACATAGACTGGAGGGGCAAATAGAGGAGGGGACGTACCTGACGACGATAACAACTGCTGGAGGCCAACCCATCACGAGAACATGCTGGTATTCCTTCCCAGCTGGAGCAGGCGTGGAGGAATTGAGTTTTGGGACAATAGAAGTGTGGAAGATTTTGCGAGTCAGAGGAGAAGGTTGATATTGCAGAACCTAACTGCCCTGCCTTACCAGACCAGCACCAGGTATTGACATTAGTTTTGTTTCCTTAGGCGGGGCGGGGCAATTAAAAGCACGATGCGAGATGTCGTCCTTTCATGTGACGCGGTGAGGGACTCGACCCCTGAAGCCCTGTATTTGAGGCACCAATCAGGCTGGGTCGGACTGAGATGCACCGCCCCAGTTTGATTGGTAAGGCGAGACCTCGGAACTGCATTCAGGGGAGCGACGACGACGACAACATCATACAGCAGATTATCTGTCAGCACTACAAATCCAACCGGACATGCCTACACACGAACAATCAATCACCACGAACGGATTCTCCCCTCTTGAAATACGGACGTATCCCTCCTTCTAATTCCTCCGTCCAATCTTCAAAGTCAATATCAACTTCAATCCCTCCTTATTCCTGTCCATCAATAATAAACCCGCCGAACACACCATGAAGCTCAACAACCTGCTCCAACTACCCCTAGTCCTGGCCTCCCTCCTAGGACCTACGGCCATAACAGCAGAACACACCAGCAACTGGGCCGTCCTAGTATCAACCTCCCGCTTCTGGTTCAATTACAGACATCTCGCAAATGTCCTCTCCCTCTACAGAACGGTCAAACGTCTCGGTATCCCCGACTCGCAGATCATCCTCATGCTGCCTGACGACATGGCATGTAATCCACGCAACGCCTTCCCCGGCACGGTCTACAGTAACGCCGATAGAGCGGTGGATCTGTATGGTGACAACATCGAGGTGGATTACAGAGGGTACGAGGTCACAGTGGAGAACTTCATACGCCTGTTGACGGATAGAGTGGGAGAGGAGATGCCAAGGAGTAAGAGGTTGTTGACGGACGATCGCAGTAATATTCTCGTGTACATGACCGGTCATGGAGGGAATGAGTTCTTGAAGTTCCAGGATGCGGAGGAGATTAGTGCTTTTGATCTTGCGGATGCCTTTGAGCAGATGTGGGAGAAGAAGAGGTAAGCTGTCCTTGCCTTGCCATACATTCCATATCCAAAATTATTGTAGAGTGAGATACTGACTATTTCCACCAGATACCACGAACTCCTCTTCATGATCGACACCTGCCAAGCAAACACCATGTACAGCAAATTCTACTCCCCCAACATAATAGCCACGGGCTCCTCTGAGATCGATCAATCATCCTACTCGCATCACGCAGACAACGACGTCGGCGTGGCTGTGATTGACAGATACACCTACTACAACCTCGATTTCCTCGAGACCCAAGTCCGTGAACCGAGCAGCAAGCAAACGCTAGGCCATCTCTTCGACAGTTATGACGAGTCCAAGATCCATTCCGATCCTGGCGTCCGGTGGGATTTGTTCCCTGGTGGTGAGCAGGGTGGCAGGGAGAGATTGGTGATGGATTTCTTTGGCAATGTGCAAAACGTGGAGGTTGATAGTGTAGGAAATGAGACAGAGTGGAGAGAAGATCTTTTAGCGCTGGGGAAGAAGATTAAGGAGTTGAGGGAGAGAGCCGATGCTGTAGATGCGGAGGTAAAGAACGCCACTACTCCTGCTCCGGAACATGAGAGTTACAACGTGAGGAGGATCAAAGCAGCAAAGGTGGAAGTCGATGATAGCTGGTTGGGGAAGAGAGCTGTGGGTGCATGGGCACTGCTGGGTTGTGCGTTGGTTTGGACGGCTGGATCGTATTTGGAGGCTATTTAGTTGTTTGTATACCCTTTTTGCTGTATGATACCTTTACCTTTCATGAATTTGTGTCATAATTTTCCCTCTTTCTGTACAGATATCGTAAGTTGGCTTAGTGACATGTCAAGTTTGAGAGTAACAGCTAGGTCATTTGGAGACTCGACGGATGCCTCATCTTTTAGCACTGCTCTTGATTTCCACGAGTTGTTAGCAGTTGAAGCTGCCCAGCTAAGTCAACCAGTTCATGGAACAGATCATAGAGCAGGTCAGAGTCTAGATCTCTTGGGTGGCGAGGACGGAGTTCGTAGTAGATTTTGATTTCTGAGTTCTGGTGGGGGGTTTGGGCAGAGGGGGATGTTGGGGTGGTCTCGAGAGAGAGGAAGGGGTTGTGTGGTGGGAGAGTATGGATTGGAGTTTGTTGGTGCGGATGAATGAATTTTGTGGTGAAAGGGGTGGGGAGTGTTGATAGGCTGAGAGGAGAGGGTGAGTGGATGAGGTGGCCGGGGGGGAGGAGGAAGGATTTTGAGTCGCTGGGTCAATCATCGTGAGGTTATTGTGGGTGATGAGAGATGTATTTCTCGGAATGTAGCGTTGGAGATGTTCTTGTTGTGTGGTCAGGCAGGAAGTTGGTAGGGAAACTCGCTTGGCGAGGATGGATTGGTTGGTTGGCCTTGGACTAGGCAAACATTTTCACACCGGCACTAGCTGGACAGATTGTAATTACACTGCGAGCTCTTGATGGTAATTCAGATGCACAAAGAGAAGGTGAGCAGTATCAGACAGACACTTGATGGGATAAATTGCGCACCAGTATTGTCTTGAGTCGCTTTATGCTTTTGTTTACTTTCGCCAAGATGACTTCATATACTAACATTCAGATGCACCGCTCGTTCATGTTACATTCTCGAATTTATATAGCAGAATAAAATTTGGAGACAGGCAATCGCTGGATCGGCATTTTCAGTACTTGAATATCTCAAGACAAAGAAAGGGATTATCTATTAATTATGTAGTTATCTAGGGATTTCTTTTTCTAGTTGGTTGGTGAGGTCACAGCGAGGAAACTAGGGCTATCTAATCTAATTTTACACCTGGTCTGGTCGTTGTTCCCTTTTCTCCTGGGTAGCGTAAATCAATTCGACTAATTTCTTACGTTCATCACCTAGGTACCTACCTTCTAAAGTGAATACCAAGGTATCAAGGCAAGGAGGTGGCCGTTGTTAGCTTGCGACATCTCAGCTAAGCGAGGCTGCCATATCCTTTGTTCTGGAACCCACGACGCTTCCTTTTCACCGCCGACATCACCGAAAACTTTCCCCTCTTCAAACACCACGATGTCTTCTCTGACAAAACCCGACTCGCTCGCACACGGTTCTGTCGACATTGATGAGACCATTATGGTATCTCCCATCACAGACCAGGCTCCTGTCTACGATCCTCTTCACCTCGACGAGACCATCTTGGTATCTTCCACGACAGACCTGGCGGCTACCAACAATCTTTCTCGCCTGGAGAAGCCCAGTCTCATGCAAGATCCCAGTCGCCTCCCAACTAATCACAACTCTGTTCGGCTCCGAAATACTGGCACGACACCTGCCATAGTGCCTCTAGCAGATGCTCCGAGACCTCACAACCTCCTAGGCGATGTCAGTTCTCAAAATCCCGATGACTGCGTCCAAATCCGCACTGGCGAGCTGGAGGCTTTATTCGAACAAATACGCCAGCTGAAGGCCGAGAATGAGGCGTCGAAAAAGATTCCTGAGACCTTGGAATCCTTTACGCACTTCCCTAAGTTGCCACTTGAGCTTCGACGCAAGGTGTGGAACCACGCGTTGCAAGTTCCGGAGATGTTCACTGTTGTCTTGATTAAACGGCGAGGGTATGTTGATGGTGGTCGCCCACCTGGGGTAAAAAGCCCCGTCGGCAAGTCCAACATCATGTTTGTCAATATCGAGGCACGGAACGAAGCCAAGATGGTGTTGACCCAGTGTTTCAGGGACAAGAGCGCGAGATTGACGCCGCTGGAGGACGAATGGTCTCCGTATCAACAACACAGTGAGATCAGGGGAAGAGTCACATAGTTCAACCAGAACACGGACATAGCTTGGCTCCCCGACTTTGATGCTTGGTTTTGTCACGGAGATGATGACGGGTTTCCGAGGAATTATGGTATTGAGCGCATTGCCATTCACTACAGTTATTGGGCTCAGAATCCCAACAAATTCCCTCCCGGAAGCAGCCTTGAACTGTCATACGTCGAGTTCGGACCTAAAAATTTGCGTGAAATAGTCCTCGTCGTCGTGGCTGAGGATCTTCGAGCCAAATACGGCAACGAAAGGGTTACAACTAGCAGCAAGCCTGCTAACTTCTTGCTGCATGAGGCCGAGGGGTTTCCAATTGCCGACTTTACATGGGACATGATGGGCAAAGAGGAGATGCGGAAGATGGAGTTATGGAAGAAGAATGTCATCGCTGTAAGGCAGGCATGGATAGATGGTACGTCTACTTCTACATTTAATTTCTAGAATCTGCAGCTACTGACTTTTTAAAAGAGGGTTGGACACATGAGCAGCATCTGGTAAAAGCTATAGGTTTACCGGCAAACATCACCGTTCCTGATATCTCGTTCCGCCTGCAAGTTGAGGCACTGTGTTTCGCCAATTGAGATATTCCTTTGGAATGATAGGGATTCAATGGTTGTTTATCGTGATGACCTTAGAGAGGGAGGGAATGGAGGAGTGGTTCTGCTGAGTAGAGGTCCCGGTGTAACATGGATGATAGATGGATACATCGGGCAAGCGGATATGGAGTCAGCTGTTTGGTATTTAGAACAGCAGCAAGGATCGCAACATAGAGACCAACAAAAATTAGTAGCCCAAAACACAAGAAATATTCTGCAAGTGCTATGTCTACTTTTACAAACCCTTTGGAGATATCAAGCAACCAAGCCCCATGCAGTGATCCTGATACCTCCCCGGTCGGCGCGCATGAGAAAGCCTTTAAGCATGCTTGCAGGAAAAGACGCAAGATTTCATTGGGATTTTGCCCCATGCTTCCCACGATTTGTCACTATTCTACCCCTCGCGCATGTTGTCTGGCTTAGTACGCTATGACTGCTTCTCGAAAAGTAATCTTAGGAACGGTGAAATGTTCAATGCACGCAGTCTCAGGATCATCGTTCATCATTTCAGCACTCCCATCATCTGCTGTTTGCCCGTCAGAATTTGCTTTCAATTTAAAAATCCTTCAGGTCGCACAAACCTTCTTCAGCCGCTCTGTAAGCAGCATCGCGATCTGCCTTCCACTTTGCCATCTGGCCCGTGGCTCTCTCTCCGACCATATCCCAAGTAGGACTCGTGGCATCATCCGGATCGGCATATATGTTCAGCTGCGGATAATAGCTGGGCGGATATCGCGGCTCGACGAACTTGACTGGGTGTCCCTTCTGCCACCTGTCGCACCGTACAACAATGACGAGTTTCTGAAGCTTTTTCTCTCCGAACTCATAGAATGCATAATCAGCGCCGGCCCGACGTTGGCTTCGAGCCCAGTATGCTAGGGAAATGGCAAGGTGGGTGGTGATCTTGCTACATGTCGCAAGGATGTTAGAACACATCTTCCAAGCACGACAAAATAATGTTGTGTTGAACTTAGGAGATCTTGAGCTCCTGAGGAAGCGCCTTCTCGTTCTTCCTCGAACTACACGCATACTACAAAGAATTCTTAGGGACACTCACTACAGCCAGAGAGTTGAATACCCAAAATATTGTTCATTGGCTTCCTGGAGCGCTCCCATGGCATTCTCAAAGTTTGGAATCCAAAAGACGTCAGTATCCGGATTGTAAGAGACGCCCCTGGCAAAGTCTACGAGAGCCTTGTTCGCTTCTTCCTTCGCCTCGTGGCACACGAACCGAATGTTGGATTTGTAGGTTGTGTTTTGGGCTTCAAAATTGATGTCGAACCAGCTCATAAACTCGTGAATATTTGCCTTGGGACTCGGGGCTATCACAATTACCTAGACTGACGTCACTGATTGATTTCATTAAAACTTCTGGTGTTGGAAACATGGCGAGACTGCTGTGGGGCTATTGAGACATGAAATCGCCGATCAGCTGTCTTGTGATCAGGCCTTACCTCCTCAATATTCAAAGCCTCGCGCCAAATGACAAGGCGGAGTTCCTTGGGTAATTTCATGAAGCAGGTAAAGATCCTGCCAAGGGCCCCACTCTGGTCGAACCGCTCCCATTGCTTGTTGATCTGCTTGAGCTGGGTGTTCTTTGACTTTAGATAGGTGTTCGTTGACTTGAGCTGAGAGCTTGCATATTTGAGCCGCGCGATCTCATCCATGAGTCTTTGAACCAGATCGTCATCGCTGGATTCGACGTCCTTCTTTTGGCGCCCCGACGTTGAGCTGGTGCTGGCGGGAGGGAGACGGAGCATTTGGGTGGCGGGTGAGGCTTTGGTTTGTCTGACTTCTTTGGTAGCCCTGTTAGACATCTTGTGATTATCGGTCGTTGATGGGCAGGTTTCCCGATAGTTGATCGTGGACTCATGGTTTAATGGGTGAGGTTGAAGTCGAGGTTTGAGGTTTGAGGTCAAAATAAAGTCAGTGCCAAGCTAAAAATTTCGCTTAATTGAGCCACTGTTTTCATTGCACAGATAGGGCAGCACCCCAAAGATATGTTGCACCGCGTATGAAAGGTCTTCGCCTTGATGAAATCGGAGTAGAGTTTCGCAGCTGCGATCATTGAACACTTCCATTAAGTTTGAGTACGGTTACAGAACGTTCATTTGTCCGGATTTACTCGCGCAACCAAATAAACACGCCTCACCGCCACTCGAAATGTGATCATTGGAATTTATTGTTCTGAGAGTCGGATTCCACGTATTTTACAGCGTTATTAGTATAAACCCAATGTAAAATTAAATATGTAACTGACGATCACGTTTCCTTTCAGAGAAGCAGTACTCGCTAGGTTGTTCTTTTGGTGGAATAAATTGAACTGATTTGCATTTCTTCCTCTCCTCGCCATTTGCAGCGAAAATAAACTCCTTTACACCACATAAATCTTTGGCCCTGAAAACAATATGGACTTCACATGACTGGTTGAGCCAGTCTGTGTAATCAATCGCAAGACGCTCTATGCCAACGCTCGTGACGTCAGCATCTCGTTTTTGGCAATTTAAAGAACAGCTAGGAGTTTGACAAACATACAATATCCGTTTGTGAGGTGATTAACTAGGTGAAGTAGGTATGCTCTTTTCCATTGAAACATTATTTTCTGAGGGAAATCGTAGCGAAAGTCCTGAACGATTTCTTGCTCTTGGGTTGTGCGACGTTGTTTAGGAAGAATCTGAAATGGAAGTATAGGACTGAAGTTGAAGTAGGCAAAGCTTTCTTGGCAAGAGAGGGCCATCGTCGTATATTGAGTGTAAATACTTAGTTGATTTTCTACATGAAAGTGCTGCATAGGGTTTGAAATTGTCAAGACTTGAATATTTTCATTATTCCCAGACATAGTACTTGGGGCGACCTAAAAGTCAAAGCTCTCTGACTCCTCAATCTTTTCTCCCGCCACGAGCCACAAACAGTGGCATAACAGCCCAATCACAAGTCACACATTCGAATCCAGAATTTCAGTACAACCCTTCAAAATCTAACCAAGCAACCTCACTCGTCTCCTCAAACGCAGTATCAACCGCTTCACGCACATGTCCTCTCAGCAGCTCAGCAAGTTCAACATGACCAGAAGCAATCGCAGTCTCAACACATCTATACGTCGGCACCAACCCCTCACCCAAAAGCCACCTAGCCATGGACTCCAACCCCGCCTCAGCCGTAACATGAAACACAAGTCTCGTCACCGGCCTCGAACGTAAGTCCGCGCCTTGCTCAAGCAGAAAGCGGAACATTGCTGTATGTTCGAGCCGCAGCGCGATGTTGATAGGCGGATAGGTGTGTCCGGCGACATTCCTGACTCTATTGATATCTGCTTCGTAGCGTACGAGGTGCTTGACCATTTCCAAGTCACCGCACAGCAGGGCGTTACGGAGAGGTGCGAAGGCACATAGCCCGCGCGGGCCGTTGGGTTTCGCACCTCGTTCCAATAGAAGACGAACGGTCTCTATGCTTCCTGTGTTGGTGGCGCTGTATAGTGGGGTGACAATCATAGGTGAATCTTCTTCGCCCGATGCTGGAGCGCCGAGATCGAGGAGGTATCGGGTCAGCGAGGTGGCTGAATTTCCAGCAGCACTCGCCAGGAAACCTATTTTTCGTCTCTGGAGCATCTGGTGAGAGGGTAACTTGACGGTCCGTTCAGATTACCGCCTTGGTACGCATAGCTTGGATAGTAATCCCCCAATAACTGCGAAGCGCGTGTAAACATGGCCACGCTTGAGTTCTTCTCTAGGGCGCTAAAGAGAGACTGCTCAAGGGTGTCCGCGGAACCTCGTTGATTGTTATTCCAGAATAAAATCCAGTCGTGCCCCCATTGCGGATACAGTATCAATTTCAGCGTGCTGACCTGTCCATGCTCGATGGCCGCGTATAGCGCAGAGCGTTTGACGGGCGCTATCAGATCAGATTCTGTTTCCAGAAACATCTTCAAAATCTCGTTATTTCTCTGAAGAGCGGCTGCTACTGATGGCCTCCCAAAGTAGGACGAACTGTGCTAGGAATTATTCCCATGTCAATCAATCGTCTTGCCACAAGAATATAATTCATATAAGCCGCTGCAGCGAGAAGGGTTAAAAGCATGCCATCTCTTCCCATGCCGAGAAGTCGTCAATAGGTGAGATTGTTTTTTCATAGCCAAAGTAGAACCTTTCGTTCATATTCCTTTAGCGAAACCAAAACAGTGTCAGTGAACCCACAAGAGAATTATATGTGTCCTCGTCACTCATGCTCATCTCATCAAACAGCGCTCTGGCGGTGAGACGCCATGGGATTGGATTCTTGAGGAAGACCTTGAATACCGGAGGTGGGAGGGTTTGAACGAATTTCGCCAGTTTGAGGTTGCGGTCGACAACGTGAGATGCGAGGAGTGCGTCGTAGACCATCGTTGCAATAAGTTCTGAAAGTACTTTAATTGATGAAACACTCAAGCAAGATTGTGGAGGACTATGGAATGAAGCCCTATGCCGTAATACTCACGATCAAGACAACCATGTATCCTCAAAGCCTATTCGACTATGTCTTCATTTATTGGCCTACCGTACGAGTTACAGTATGAAATTATTGTACAAGCCATGATGGTGCGATTCACTAAACGAGCAGGTTCTTCGCGTGTAATGAGGTTGAAGCTCGTGAGCAGCACGTACTCAGTCTTCCGATGTTCAAAGCAGACGTTCGAAACTAGTTATGTAGGACAGGGCTTTGATGACTCTGCAAAGCGTGATCTCTTTCCCAGCCTGGCGTTGGAGCAGCCAAGTGATTGCGCATCATCATCATACCAACCAGGAAAACGAAGGGGTTTACAGTACTAGCCAACTGCTAATGATCAAATGGCCTTTTTACACCCAAATTCATACTATTACGACTTGTATAATACCTTAGTTCTTTTATACTTATATTATTCCTCTTGTTATAAGATTAAATTTTACATTAACTCCACTTTATTAATAGAACATAAAGCTTAATTAGGTTATTTAAGCGACTTAATAAGCTTTAAAGTATCACGTGCAACTTTCTAGTCAATTTTAGCGGGGGAGAGCATGTTTTCTAAGAACACGTGAGTTTGTTTGCTTTTAAGTCAACGAAATCTTTATTAAAGTTGAATTAGAATACTTCAAATCAAGTGGCACGTTAAAATAAAGAATGAGGCTTCAGGAATTAGTTGTAAGTAGTCGTAAATACAGTATAATTGTTAAGTGTAAAGTGTGACTTTTAGTGTGAAAACGCCTTTTGATAAGTAGCAGTTGACAGGGACTGTACATGGAACTTCACAAGGGCACATCCAGAATTTCCATATATCTTTTCCATTTCATTGCATGTTTTTCATTCGTCAGGTCAGTCAATCAATCAATCGCTCCAGCCACGCAGGCACCACCACATCAGCAACCGCATCAATCATCCCACATATCTATCCGTAAACATTTCCCATCATCTCGTCGTCCCATCTCCACGCGCAGAAAATAACGATCGTTCCTTCAATTCAGCCACCCACCCATCCGTTCATCCATCCGTCGGTCCTTTCCATAATGCAACAAGAGCGAGTCGTTCGGGAAAGGCAACGCAAGGCAAGGCATACACAGAGAGGAGAAAGCGTAGGAAGGATCCTCGACTCCAGTCTATTAACGAAATTCGCTCAACGCCTCCAAAGAAAAGAAGTGACTAGGGAGAGAAATCACACGAGTCCGTCGTAGAGCGACAGCGCGGATACGATCGTCTCGTCCCGCTTGCTGCCTTCCTTGAACTCTTCCATGTCTAGACTGCCGTTCTCGTCTTTGTCCATCATGCGGAAGATCTTCTTGACGCGCTTCTCCGGGGTATCTTCATCGGCGGGGAGCTTGACCATGGATCCGACCTGTAGTTGTGTTAGTGAACTGCCATGACTTGCTAATGAAAGCTTGAACTCGATCCATTGGGCCAATGAATAACATGTGACTGAATCTGGAGGGGCCCAAAATCGAAAACGTACCATCTTGTAGATAGCCTCGACGATGGCCAACATCTCATCATAGCTGATCTTTCCGTCTCCGTCGATATCATAGAGTTGGAATGCCCAATCTAGCTTATCCTCCATCTTTCCTCTACTGGTGACACTCAATGCGCAAATGAACTCTTTGAAATCGATCGAGCCTGACTTGTCGCTATCGAATACATTGAAGACGTAGTCTGCGAATGACGATGGGTCTCCGAAAGGAAAGAATTGGCGGTAAATCTTCTGGAACTCCTCCTTGGTAAGCATGCCTGATGGACAATCCTTCAAAAATCCTGATCCCAATTAGCTTTTAGTCCACGAAATGACCAAGATATCCATACCCTTGTACCATTGTTGCAGCTCCTTCTTGTCGAAATGGGTCGATCGCTGCAGTTCGCTGAGTTGCTCTTGTGAGAGCTTTGATTGACTGTCCAGCGATATTAGCCAAGGTCCTTGCGCCAATACACCATGATTGTAGAACCCTTACGATTTTCCCATCTTGAGATCCTTGGTATGTGATTGCTAAGAGAGCTGTCGCGTTTCTTATCCTAGAAGAAGAGGTCTCGAGCGCAGCCAAAGGCGCAAGCCGGATATTGGCAAGAGGCAATAGCTGGCCTATGGAGACAATTAGTCTAGCTGCTCTGCAAAGTTGTGTGCAGCTGCGTACGTATGGCTGTCGTCGCTTGGTGTACCTGGGTAGTCCGCGCCGCGCAAGCTCGTTGATTCGAATTCGAAATATCGACTCTGCAAGACCTGGTCAGCCTCTGCATACACAGCACGAGCTATAACCACATACAAATAGTAGTCGCCTCCTCAATTTGTCAACCTCACTTCACTTTCCAATATTCTCGTCCGGGCGGGTCGGAAGGCTGGAGCAATCTGCAGATAGGCAGCGCATTAGCAATCAGCTTTTCCACGAAGAAGAAGCACGAAGCTGCTGCAGAATGTACACACCTTGCTTTCCTTCCTATCTACAAGTATTGACCTCGAGAAGCTGTCCTGGTATGTCGGTCTTGATCCAGGCTATGCAGGTACAACAGTTGGCAGGTGGGGTAGGTCGTCGTGCCTTGGGAGGACAAACGGCTCTGCGCAGATGGTCTTGCTGACGGCCTCGTCGTCGCAGAAGACCAGTATTTTGAAGGCAGGTCAAGAGAACGGTCGAGCCAAGTAGTAGCAGCAGGGCAGTACGGGAAATTCTTGTTGTCGCTATGTCATGAGTTGGGTGGGCTGGGTTGGTGAGAGAGTGTGGAGCGGAGAGGCGAACTTGGCTTTGCCAATTCCCGTCCCCTTCTTCCTCCCCTCCCCTCGCCTGGATTTTGACAAGCGCGGGGCAGAGTCCCGGCCACCGTAGATGAGGCTGTGCAAAGGCCGGGCGCTTATTACCTCTTCACCACCACTCAACTCGCTCTTTGCTTAGTCTTGATTGTTCATGATCACCAATTCGTAGGGCTGATGTCTTGGAGTTTATCGTAGCTCTAATCAAAGTTCACCAGAAGTGTTTTGAGCCTCATTTTGGTCATGTTTTAGACACGTGTTTACCCCGCCAAGACCCCGCTCAATGTGGTTGGAGGGGAAGAGGAGATGAGAGTTGGCACAGGAGGCTGAATGCAGACCCTTGAGTTGAGAAGGGATACAGGGAGACTTTGATTGGCCAACTGAAATAGTAGAAATCTGGTGCATGCGGATGTCAGTAGCTTCGCTTCACTGACAGGAAAACCAACGCCAAGCAGAGATGAAAAGGCATGAGGGATGTTGGCAGCAAGATCCCCAAGCATTTTGGACTTGATATCATTTTCTAGAGCAAGTACAATATAGTAATTACAGAAGTGTAAACCAAAGATGGCGAGATTGGAAGTTAAGTTGTGAATCCATGTAAGTAAACAAATAACCACACGCCCAAAAATCTAAGCGAGAGACCATCCGAGAGCAGACGGAGTATTCCCACCGACGAAACAACGAGCACATCCCCACTTCCACGCATCCTTCCCACGCACGCTCATTAACGTAAACGAGTCATGCATGATTTCCTTTGGTGCCTCGCCTCAGCAAACTATCACTCCACAAAAACAACAGCTGCGGTCCCACTTTTTGAATCTCAACACTCTAAAGGGCTCACTTTCATATTTCACAATAAGAACAGAGGCTTCCACATACGACCATAGACTCTTGAGAAATGGGCATCCCGTCCGCTCTGCCATACACAAGCAAGAGATCGGTAGATTAGTAGTTGGGTGGGTGACCACCAGCGAATACCTACTGTTGTATGTTTTTGGACTTTTATTTTTTTTACCGAAACGATAACATACAACTTCAGGTGGAGAAACACGTGGCTGATACAACCCCAAATTGGGGGCAGGGGCAGACAACCTTTTGGGCCAAGAAATGTCTATCATCACAACTCGGGGTATTTTGAAATTTTTGAACGGAAAATATTATATTTCAGGTTGCTGATGTGCAAAGTTTGACTAAATTGGAAGAAGAAACCGCCTCAAATATGGAACACGGACAAGACCACTCCAAAAACACCATTTACACAAATTGTAACTCCTTTGGCTTGCCATACTGGTCGCAACATGAGAACCTCCAAGCTCCCTTGTGTCGGGGCAAGTAAACCCAACGAAACATGACCGCCGCAATCCACGGGAAGGGTGGCCATGAGGAACTGTGGAATGGCTTCTCGAATGGTATATCCATATTCGTGAGGATGATTGGTATTTGATGGTCCTGTGTAACATTCTCTCAGTCAATTAATATTCAGCCAAAGAATGACAGGACGTACAGTTTCTGCAGCCTTGACAGCTACTTCCCCGACTTTCTTGCTCCATTTCTTCCAATCGATCTTGTCACCAAAACTTTCGAGCTCTTCGAAAGTGGCAATCTCATCACTCAGATGTTGTACCAAGATCGGTGCGAAGTCGTCCAGCAGCTTTTGGACTTTCGTACCGTCGTATGTCTCTTTGCCCTCTCGGAGAAGCTTGACATAGTCCTCGAAGCGCTCTAGGCCTGGATAGAAAGCATGGTGCTGCGCGACATTTTTCTCCATGAAGCCAGGAGTACCAATATCTGCCTCGAGCAAGGGAAAGGCATGCTTCTCCTCGCTGGAATGATGCTCATGTAGCAGGATGATGAAGGCGTGCATGAAGGTGGTAAAGTCGGTAATGTCCTTCTCGAGCTTCACTTTGGGTGCTTGAAGATGTATGCAGTTGAGAACTCGGATTATGACATTATGGATGAGGCACATTTCTGTGGCAGCCCGGATAGCACCTGGCTCTTTCTGGATATCTGTGATCTGCAAGAAGTCAGTCACAACATATGAGCTTGGCTACTTGCACTTACTCCGCGTTTCTTCCTTGGGGTCTCCATGAGAGGGAATGGACCATCCGCCCATTGCTTGGTGATCTTCCGAGGTGTTTGCCCCATATTGAGTAAGTGAGGCAATGAAAATAGGAGATGTAGAAACAAAGACAAAAATCCAAAACTTGACAGTCGTAAAATGAAATGTGAGAACGAGCTTAACGAAATCACTGAATACTTTACCTCCTTATATCTCTTCCCTTTGCCATGTACTTGACGGCTGCTCTGAAACGAGCTTCCTGGTTGGAGGAGAATACGATGGGTGGGTCAACTCATTGCGGCTAGTGCTTACCAGTCCTGTGAAATGTGTTGCAGTTGCAGTCTCCTTGTTTGGTTCAGCTATGGCTTTATCCCGGACCTGCATCCATTTCCATTCTCCTGGTAGGTGCTTGTCAAAAGACTCATGCTGGTTGGATCGGAAAACCGTCAACTCATCCTTTGGGAATCGGGTATGAGCGTAAAGTGTTGGACTCCACCTCGTAATTTTATAATTGGCTTTAGCTCCAAGTGAGTGTCCAGATGGATGCCCCAAAAGGGAAAGCAGCCGCCATAGAACTGGGCGATTGTGGACTGATGCGATTTCTGGTTTGTAATAGGTGAAGGGAAGACAACTTCAAAGTTTGACGTCGGGCGTCATGTGACCGTGTCTACCGAGACGCTAAGCCCTACCAGATCGCGTCTCGAGATATTTCGCTGCAGTGTCAACTACAACAGTTGTAGCTACAGCATCAACATGGATGACCTTCTGGATAACCGCTTTGAGCGGGTAGAGAAAGCTTTGGCGACCCTGATAACCTCAATTTCAACGTACAATCCAGCTCCCGCCCTCGCCAACGATCTAGTCGCGGCAGACGCAGAGCTCAGCGAGGGGCTTGAGCAATGTGAGCTCGCTCCCTCCTCCCACTGCAAGCTCCCATTCTAACAGCCTGCTAGTATCAACACACCAATCGAACTACGCAAAACTTCTATCCCTCCGCGAAACCTCCAATGCCCTCGACAACCAGATCCGCGAGACACTCACCGTCCTCACGACAACCCGACGAGAGCTCCTAGCAACTCCCTCCACAAGCTTCCCAGCCAGTGCCAACCCAATATCCTACTCCGAACTCCTCAGCTACGCGCGCCGAATCAGCAAGTTCACTCTGCCCCCTACACATCGAGAGCCTCCGACCGGAGATGTAGCAGAGACGGGAAGCAATACCCCCAAGGAGCCAATTTCGCAAACGCAAACAAATGGCTCAAATACACCGGTTGTTGCGACAAATGGGGAAGCACACACCTCTACCGCGATGGAGATAGACAGCGCAACACCGGCAGTTGCTGGGCAAACGCAAACATCTCAACACCCGGGTGTCTCAACCAACTTGACTCTTTGGGAGCAATTCCTCAATCAGCCAGCAGATATGCCGTTCGTGCCCTGGCCGACAGAGGAAGCAATCAGGAAGGGTGCGTTGGCTAGTATCCAGGTGCTACTCGACCAAGGAGTCGATCCGGCAACTTTTGATCCCGAGAAGAGCGCAGAGCTTGAGGCGGAAAGGAAGCGGGTTACGGAGGTGGACGATGCGATGAGGGAGCAGGAGAGAGTCGATAGAGAGGATGCAAGGAAAAGGGAGATGGAGCGGAGAATGAGTAGTAGTGGGCCTGTGCCGGAGAGGAGGGAGGAGCCGAAGGTCTTCCAGCTGGAGACATTTGACGATGATGATTCTGATGGATGAGATATCTTTGTCGTGGCGTATTTCGATCTATCTCCAGTCTATTCTGGTAGACAGATCCTGGATATCTACCAGCCTCTCATAATCTATCGAAAAAATAGATTCGCAGTTCCTCCAAATTTCCCACGTGACGTTGGCGCGCCCATGTTAGGTCGCAGATGGGCGGCGACCGGTCTTTATTGCGACCCCAGTCTTGTTGGTGTTTGGAGTCTTCAAGCTGCTGCCTACAAATAGCTTGTGCTCTTACCTCGAAATCTTTTCAAAATCAGCTATCATTCGTACGATTCTCTTCAATCCCGATAGCAACTATGGTCGCCTTCTGAATCTCCCACGAGAACTTCTCGATGACATACTACTCGAAGCAGTCCTAGTCCGTGGCGTTAAAATGGGGCTGAGGCTCAGACTCGTGAACAGTAGGTCTTAGCTCCCCGAGATTTCCCAGTCAAACAGTCCTGTAATAATTTACTCTGTACCACAAGCTGACAGGAACTACAGAGCGATTTGCAATTGACGTGACGCAAGCAATTTTCGTGTCCCGCTTACTGGACGAAACGAAATGCCATGATCCGTCTTTCCTGAAGGCGTATTTTATGTATCAGATCTTCTTTGACCGGAAGAACACAATTTCCCCCCTGCGCGCCATTCGACGTATCGCAGAGATCTTGTGCGAAGAGGCTGGAGAGTCTGGAGAGGATGCCTTGAGAAGCTATGTGGAGGCTTTGTGCTCTTTAACGATAAGAGCAGGAAGGTTGCACTCTCGAAACTGGTTTAAAGTCACCGAAAACGACGGGGATTTTGAGTACCATGTACTTGTTGCTTTAGCATACATGAACTAGGTGCCTTTGCTGCGGGTGCTTCTGGGAAAGATTACCCATCGAATCGGCGGCAGCCCACTTTTCGGGATGCCTGCACAAGCAGCCGCTCTCCAAGGAAATAACGAGGCCCTCGAACTTGTGCTGAAGAGCGATCGGAGAAGCAACAACGTCTGGGCAGGCAAAGGCGCGGTCGCTAATGGTCACTTCAGCACCCTCGACTTACTACTAGAACCCAAGTGGGAATTGAAACAAATGACAAATTATTATCTCAACAAATCGGTACTTCGGGGTCTGATGGAGAACAATAGCATTGCCATGTTTACCCGTGCCTTCCCCTTGATTAGCGACTACGAACCTGACCCTAGGTGTCCTGGTAGCCCTATTGGGCACTTTCTTAAATGCGCAGTCGAACGCGGATATGTTATGCTTGCATTACACCTGATCCGACTTGGGGCTCCGCTTACTGGGTATTGTTCTTTTACCTCCGGGGAGGATAATCCACTTTGGAGTGCGTGTAAATCTGGCAGCGAGCATTCAGTCCGGCTTCTACTACGTAAAGGTGTCAGCCCAAATACAGACCCCGACATGCCATATTCCTGTCCGCTACAAGTTGCTGCTTCTCGTGGTCACTTGGGTGTTGTTCGGACGCTGCTCAGGTTTGGGGCAGATGTAGATAGAGCATCTAAGGACGGCCCGCCTCCAATTGTGTATGCTATCAGACTAGAGCATGGAACTATGTTCCAGCTTCTGAAAGAGGTGCGGATATTACATCGCCGCGTGTAAGCCGAATCGCGTTCGACGTTGTTGCAAAGAATGGGTTGGAATCTATGGCTGAGCTGTTGCTTCGAGGAGGTGCTGTGCCGACTAGCAAAGCTGTCACAATTGCTTTGGAGCACGGTCCTCATGGTGTTACAAAGATATTAAGTGGGTATTTGATGGATGAAACAGTTGATATTGTAGGCCTCTGGGACTCAGAGTAGCTGAGCTGAAGCTCAGAGATAGTGGAATTTAGGCCTGAGTCTGCGGGGAAAGCATTCTCAGAGGTCGTTTCTACCCCATGCCCCCTCTACGCACGGGATGCGGTAATCTCATTTGTATTGGTGGACATGGGACCGAAAACTCACGGCCTCACTTTCTTGCAGTCAGTTCCGGCTGTGCTGAAAGCTGCCTTGTGTCCAGTTCATTTTGAAGAGGTCCCGAGATATCATCCTCAGAATCTATTTTCTCACTTAGCCTTTCGGCTCGATGCTTCCTTCGTCATGATCTGCTCGGTTGATGGATCTATCGCTCTTCAATTCGTAGTTTCCAGGTTCTCCAATCCGCCGAAAGGTTTAATAGTTGAAGCCGTTACAGGAGAAAGTCGAGATCTGCTGGCTTCACGTCGCTCACGATCAGACTTTGGACGATGCCCAGTGATAGGACCATCAAGTGCGCCAGAGCCTTCGGAATCAGGTTTCTCTCCCCTTCCAATATTGAAATACCAATCACATAAAGTAATTGCTACAAACATCAATTTGAATTCAAGATCAAAGTGATTAGTTAATCGCTGATTCGATTTTGAATAGATTCACCGATACACTAATTCCGTTGTCGTGACTCTTAGATCAATTGTTGCAGTTCTTTCTGCTATCATTGCCAGCATTGAGGGTTGCCTCGATCGCATCCGCCTTTCTCTTCTCCTCTGCCTCCCTCTCTCTTTGCTCTCTCGCTTCATCGCGTCGTTTCTTGCTGGCATTGCCAACTGCCACCATTGCTTCCTGGGCATCTTCCTGAGCGAAGCCCTGCGTAAGACTATTATCACTATCTCTTCAATTGTTCTTCGACGACATTGCCGGTTGGGGGGCCCTTGCAAGGGAATGCCAGCGAGACCTAGAAATGAATGTGGCGGGTGGGTTACCTTTTCGGAGGTACGAACGATAGGAAGTAGAGTGAACAGATGGAGCGGAGATGAGGCTGTGCGTAGGTGGCAATTTGGAGCAGGCTCGAGTTGAAGACTAATTGTGGATTTATCGGGATGCAAGTGAAATTGAATTTGAGAATACTTTGATGAACTCGAACAAGGCATTGGAGGAAAGAATCCGGTCTTTATAGTTGTTTCTCTCTTCTCAGCCTGGCACCACAATCTCGATGGTTGCCTACTGGTCTGCCAGAAAGATATCGCCAAGATTTCAAATCTCCAGCCGTCTACCAATTAGGAGACTCCTTCATTGCAGAATCTTGTTCTGGCCGCTGTTGGGTGGCCTTGCGTTGTTGGTTATGTGTGACTGTGTAGCAGCAGCCTTGGAGGCCGGCAGGTCTGCTTACGGAGTCAGGCTTCCCACTCGGCTGCGGCGCTGGCTGTATTGTACTTGATATATATCATCTTCGAGCTTCCGAGTCTGTTTGGAGGTAAGTCTATGTTTTTACTTGTGATCCTTAGTCAATAATTCTGTGTTTAGTAAATTCTTGTTCGCTGTTTTGTGAAACGAAACTTCAGCTTGAAAGCCGAGTCTCGGAACTGTCAGGATATAGGGGTTGTTGAGCTGTTCCATCGTGTACGCTATGGTACGTCCAAGCGGCTTAGCCCACTACCTATATATAGGACGTTTCTTCACTCTGTATGCTAGAATCATCGTCTATAATTCTATCAAAACCAACACAACAAATCAGGTTGGGGCGGAAATCTTCGCCGCGTTGGTCGTTCGGGAATTGCCGCGCGCCAACACTGCACATCACAAGGTGTCGGACACCGTGCAAGCCAGCTACGTAACACCAACAATATCTGTGCATTCCAATAGTGATATTCATTGATGAACTGTGAGTTTTAAACACAAATGGTTGTACATACATGTATCTCTAGACCATCAACTTCGTTCGACTCGCCAAAGAACTCCATTTGTCACGTCTCGCCTCGGAACTACTTGGCAGTCCCAGGGTCACAATGGGCGACGCCAGAGCACAGCTGGATAACTTGGCGTGGGACAAAAACGATGAAGCTTGGGAAATATCACAGAAACGGCTCCGGAGAAGAGACACATGCGAACTTGCAGATTCCCTCGTGGGGGAGAAATTCGGTAGACCCGCAACATTCAGTCCACCTCTGATCATCGGCGGATACAACATTCTGTATAAGGTCCAGGTTGAGGGTATTCCTTCCGATGTCTATGTTCGGCTGCCTTGCCCCGAGTGGGTTCAGTTTCCAATCGAAAAGACTCTTCATGAAGGTGCCACAACAAGATATGTCAGAGAACACACTGAGATCCCAGTTCCCGAGGTATTCTACCACGGCGGAAGGTCTGAGCTGGGTCCTTTCATGATCCTCCAACACGTGGAAAATCACGGTTTACTAGTTGATCGAATCAAAACTCCCAACCTTGACGCCGACGTAACTTCCATCCTGGACCCAAACATCTCCGAGGCTGTGCTCTCAGATTTCTACGGAAAAGTGGCACGGTGTTTACTAAAGATCTCTCAGCTCTCATTCGATCGTATCGGATCGTTGTCTGAAAATGTCGACTCTACGTTCTCCGTAACCGGACGCCCTCTTTCGAAGAACATGAACGACATGCTACAACTCGCAAACATTCCCCGTTCTGTACTTCCGCCAGAAAATACGACGTATGATACAACGAATGATTGGTATGTTGCTTTAGCGGAGATGCATATATCACAGCTCATTTTCCAACACAACGATCTTGTGACCACTGCCGAAATAAGTATGTGTCGCGACAACTCTTTCGCAGGCTAGCAAAAGATCATCGACTCTCATGTTTTGGATTTGCCGATGACAGCTGGTCAGCTCAATCTAAAAGCTGGTCTTCCCAACTTTCTCGGGCACCGAGTAATCTGGGACCGTTTAAGCTTTGGGCCGATGACTTCAGGCCTGGCAACATCCTCATAGATCGCTCTGACGAGATAGTTGCAGCGATAGACTGGGAGTTTACTTATGCTGGACCTGCACAATTCATTCTTGATTGTCCATGGTGGTTGCTTCTCGAAGTACCGGAGTCGTGGAAACCGGATATCGATGACTGGACCGAGGTCTGCAACACGCGCTTACAGACTTGGTTATTGGCCATGGAGAGCGCCGAGAAAGACATTGGATCCGACACGCTGCCATTCTTGTTGTCGGTGCACATGCGTGAAAGTTGGGAGACTGGCCGATTCTGGCTCAACTACGCTGCAAAAAACAGCTGGGCGTTTGACACGATATTTTGGAAGTATTTGGATGAGAAGTTTTTTGGACTCCGAGAAGAAGGTGTTGCCCAGGGCGATCTATGGAAGACGAAGATCAACTTGTTAACTGAGAAGGAAAGAGCGGCAATGGAGCCTTTTGTGAAGTGGAAAATGGAGGATAAGAAGGAAAGGAAATTGGTTGACTTGGGTCCGGAGGAAGCAAAACGACGTCTATCTGAGGCGTTGTTTGATTGAATTCAGGAAAACTAAACTCACAGTCGCAAGTAAGGAAGTTCCTTGATAACTCAGCCTAAGCATCTGCATGGCACAAGTCGTCTCTAATCAAAACAACTGTGGGTCAACTAGAAATCAGTCATCGGATTTTATAGCAAATGTCTACCAGTCTTTACCTAGCTAATGCAACAGGATTTTATCAAGCTTCCATTGCGATAATTACCCCGATTGCGGCATTTTGGTGGGGTGGAGAAAAGGGGTCGTCGCTAAGCGAGCACCAGCATTTGTTTACAAATCGAGAATACGGCAACAAATCAACAGTCAACGAGTCATCAGGCATGTACGCTTGCTGCCAAAGAGGTTTGTCGTATTTATTCTATCGAATGCCTGTTAACGAAATAAGAGAAATTCAGATCTCCTGTGAAATCACAGAGAGCAGACTTGCCACCATTTCCTCCCAAAGTTATAATGCCCCGCGAAAATGCACCTCGTTGGTGTACTGATCAATCAGACTCCAAATCAGTGTGACAAATTTCTACTCTAATACTCAAGTAGTTACTTGAGTAGTAGAGTAGAGTAGAGTAGAATTAGAGTAGTCCGTTTTTTGACTACTCTAGAGTAGAATTAGAGTAGTTATTTTTGACTACTCTAGAGTAGTAGAGTAGTAAACCTGTTTAATAAAGACGTTTAGATTTAAACTAATATTAAATTATAATATGATTAGCAAGATACTTTACTTATAAACTACTTAGTTATAAAGTTATTTTATATATTTTTCTCTAGGTACGTGTTCATACTCGAAGGTTTTACGTAAGACAAGCTAAAGCTAAGCTACTTTTAGGTAATGCTCTC
>MU270607.1:19257-58375 GCA_021432625.1 Leptodontidium sp. 2 PMI_412 | reverse complement strand
ATAAATTCGAAAATGAACTCACTCACCTGACGATACGGCGAAAACTTGGCGGATTCACCAATGGCCGCAATATATGGTGGCGCATGCTTGAGGATCAAGCTCTTGTGATTGCCAAATTTGCCAGGTGAAGAGGACGGCAGCTTCGTGGCTCGCGCAGTCCAGTTAACGAGCCCGCCTGTCACCGCTTCGATGGCATAACTCTGTGAGGGGTCGATTTCTGATAGATATGCGCCAAAGAAGTCTTCGTGGTTGAATGGTGAATGCAACGACATTTTGGTAGGGGTACTTGAGCGCTTGTGAGGTTATTTGAATGCCTGAGTTGAGTTGGAGGATTGTGTTGGTGGAAGATGAGAAGCCATCACAGCACAGCCTCAGCTGGAGACGCCTCGCTTTGTCATGCAGGAAGGAGCTCGGAAACTATCGAAGCGACTGCATCCAAACTACACGTGGGTCAGCTTACATTAAAGAACGTATAGACAACAATTTAAAAGGTGCTATCTTTGCTAGTTGATATAACTCCGGTCGGTATCTATCGTCAGATTCATTCAGCGGCGATGCTGCATCAGGAGGAGTCACACCAAGGTCCAGGATACTTGGTCGCGGGCGAATCTATTCCGCCAAGCCTTCTCGCAAGTTCTCCCCGCAAGGGCCATTAACAAGGGGAATACTACTAATCAAATTGTTAATGCAGGCCTGTATTTAGTAAAAGTAGCAGCTAAGGGGATATAGTGTCTTGACGGAATAGTTAGGAATAAGGAGGCTTACTGTTCAGCAGGCGCGAAGGCGACGATGCAACGTAAATTTTCTAAGTAGACGAGATAAGGAGTGTTTGGGAATAGCTAGAGCATAGAGTCAATATAAAGTTATAACAAATTTTAATGCGTGCACAGAGTCCGAGTCGCTTGGAGTCAAAGTACCTAAGTTATCTGCCTAAGCATTAAGGTTAGGTCAATCCAAAGAGTGCCACAAGCTCGGACAACACACTTAAGTCGGCGGACCGAAGGCAGATTCTGGCTCCTATGCTTCTATTTATTCCAAAAGTAATTTGAATCACTCGATAATTTGCATAGCATAGAGATACTTAAAGAACGGAAATATTATACAAAAAGCTATCACGGTAAAGCCACACTGTGACCGACTTATTTGAGGCCAAGTTTTCGGAACAGCTTGTTGCGTTTTGATTTTGATGTAGTTTCTTCAGCACCTAGATGCGACGGTCCTCCTTGGGGGTTGTTCACAGAATCTTCTACTTCTACCAGGGTCCTGTTCTCCATCACGGTATCCAGAGCATGAAGTTTGTCCCGCAAACTCTGAGACCTAGGATGATCAGGTCCGACGACTTTCTCATATCCAATTAAAGCTTTTGAATACATTGTCCTAGCTTCTGTTATATTAGCTTGGAGTTCGAAGAGAGAGCCGAGGCCCCAGATTGCGTTTAACGCTGGGATATAAGTGATGATATTGTCTGCACCGAGCGCCTTTTCGTAGCCTTGTAGCGCCCGCTGGTACATCTGCTCAGCCTCGACTAGCTTGTCCTGAGAGTAGTAGAGGATCCCTAGGTTATTACATTTATTTGTGAGCTTATCGTCCGCAACTAAGTTATTTAAAACCATATACGAACATCTCATTGCATGCTGGAGAAGCCGTCGTTTTGTTAGCCAAGGCCGAATAATCTGCTCTCCTAGAACATATGATTCGATAAACCTTACAGCTAGTCTAGCAAGATCGTAATCCCACTGTTGATTAAGGGCACATACTGTCCACGAGTGAACGCACCTATGGATGCTATACCCTTGTGACTCGACTAAACCTTGCGAAGACGTGTCTACCTCTACTAGCCCGTGGCTACTTAATACCCGTATCGCTTGATAAAAGCTTATTTCGTCTTTCGTTAATTCTTGTATTTAGATTAGGTTATTCGAGCTATTATGCTAGAGAAGTTCTAATTAGAGATCCTAGCTATCGAAGTATGCCCAGAAGCAAAGAAGTTTAATTGAAAGGTTATCACGCATATCCCTTAGCTTACGAATTTGGATAGAATGGCTAAATTTGACTTATAACGATCGCTTCATAATAACAATTGACCCTTGGTATAACTTAGGGAAGAATTTTTAGATATTCACGACCGCGGGATCTATGTTTTTAAGAAATTTAGGGTTATTGTAGTTATCGTAAATCAGCAGCTATCGCGTGTTACTAGGCAGACTTAGCTATGCCTTAACAGTATCTACTACCCCGTCGAGGTTTTCTTTTATATCTACGTTATTTAGCCAGCTAGCCGAGGAGTATTCTCTTAATATCTGCTTAGCTACCTTAACAAAGCTTTGCTTTAGAGAATCCTCGTCCTTAATGTTTAGCCAGAATATTCCCGAGTAGTTATCTTTGTGCCGCTTCGCATATCCAGCACTGAGTTGTGTCTTGCCGATTCCGCCGAGACTATAAAGAACAACGACTCGGCGGGAGCCGTCGCTATTAAGCAAATTGTGCATCTTTAGGAGCTCTGTTTTCCTTGTTACGAAGTGTTCGACGTCGGAAATATTAAAGAGGCTAAAGGCGATTGAGAAGTCCTCACGCTTGAACCCTAATCTAGTCAGCAGCTTCGTAATACCTATGTGCCTTTACTCTTAATAAGTGCTTATAATAAAAGAGAAGGACTTACCTTTCGAAGCCTTGTTAATCTCTTCTCGGAGTCATTGCAACGCCTTGTCTTTCTCTTCGCTGTAGATAAGTAGTATATTAATATCGAAAATGCCTAATAGCGAGTATGCCTTGTTTTCTTAGCGATAAGTCTCCCGATTTGCAACCTACGACATTTGCTTAGCGACGCTAAAATTAAATAACAGGCATCCTCGAAGGGCTTTAACGGGAATTCCAGTTATCTCGCAGATTTGTCGTTCGAGGGAGACCTTATTGCCCAATGGTTCCCCCTTTATTAAAAAGAAGTCGACTGATACCGGCGTAATAAGCTCTTATAAAGTCCAGCCTCGAGTAAACTATTTGCTTTTCCAAAATGTTGATTTCCAGGCCTCGTTAGAATTATCGGCCGAAACGGAGGGAGGTCGCGAAACATCTAGCAGGTAAACGTAGCACTTAATCGCATCCCGGTATCAGCGAAATATCGAGTTAATAGCCTCTGCGAGCTTAGTGCTATTCGATTTATTAATACAGCAGGTGTCTACCTAAAAGTATTTCAAGTGGTGACACTTAGCTTGTTCACCGCAGAACTGTATCTTACCATAGCCAGCCTTATTCTTGCTCGTACAGTTTATTAAATCCTTGAAAGTAACCTCCTCCGCTCCCCACCTGTGCGAGAGTATAGCATAATTGGGTATACCGCTCTCGAAGAACTCGGTCAGGCTGAAATCGCCATCGTTGTTATACTGTAGCAGACGCATTATTCGACTAGGTTCGAGGATCGCAAGAGGGAGGGTTCTCGGTACTTGTTGAGCTGTCGAAATGGCATAAATGCGAAGTGAGGTGAAGATTTGGGAAAGGATGTCGGGTTAAGGCTGGCGCACTCAGCCTCGCGGCAGCCTCGCGGCAATAGTATTATTATGTATTACTGGTAAGCGTGAAAGACTTGCCCACCGCTCGGGCTTACCACAGGTGTTCTGGAAGCCATAAAGTACGGGATATTCGAAGTCACGCTCAATTGAGCCTCGATTTCTTCTTGTCGCTGAAGGGGAAGCTGAAGGAACAGGAAAAGTGGGTGACAGAAATCTAGAATACAGAATCTACCTTCGATCAGCTATGTCGTGTCCGAGCTTCCACTTCTGGCATGCTCGAACTGTTTAACCTTAATTGCCTTCGTACTCTTAGCTTACTAAGAGAAGAAGGGGCTAAAAAAAGCTTCTGACAAACTTTGCCTTCATGCCTTACCTTGCCTTCGAAATGCATTCGAAATAAGCTGAAAGCTTAGAGAGAAGGTTCTTGACAAAAAGAGAGGGGGCGGGCTTCGGCAAAACATTCTGACGTTTTTTAATTAAATTCTAATGCTCTAACGTTATTTCGAAGGCTTCGTGTGAGCCGGAGGCGAGCACCCACGTATTCTATTTAATTTCAAAGGCTTCGTGTGAGCCGCAGGCCAGCACCCACGTATTACGATGTAATTTCGCTTTCGTAATCACATGTCAAGCTTAAAGTCTGTGGCTGACGTATGACAGCGAGCGATTTGTAGGTGGGAGAGCAGTGACGGAGTCCTGCAAGAACCCTCGAGTTAGTGTCTCCTGCCTTGCTACACCGTCAACACCTAAAGCAATAATTAAGTACCAGGTTGGGCCTCGTGGGTTAGCAAATGAATCCCCGCACAGCCGTAGTCAAGGCCCAGGGATTTCAATATCCTCTCTGCCTTTGATCTCTCACTTTGAGTTCGACTTACAGAACAAGACTTGAGATCGCTACCGCGGTTGGAAAGTCTAAGGATGAGGTTAAGACCCGCTCCAAGGAGCTTAATGCTGATTCCGACGATGAAGGTGGTGATGGCAAGGAGAAGGTCGACAAGGATGAGGTCAAGAAGTATATTGGAGACGACAAGGACGGCGATGTTGGTGGTGGAGCAAAGGGAGAATGGACCGAACAAGACGGAAAGATCAAACCCATGAAGGCGGGTCACAAGTCTTAGAAGGAAAGTGCCTTTGTAGTCGCAGCTTCCTGGAAAGCGCGTACGACTCAACTTTTCTCCACCTGTCGCACCTATTGAACAAACTCCTGAGCCCTCCACCCCTGGCGCTGTTTTCGCCATGGCCGCCTCTTCAACCACTCCTGTTCTAACCACCACCGCTGCGCCAATCGTTCCAGCTCCTGTTGCACTTGCACCTGCCCAAGAGCTCATCCACTTCTTTACCATTGAGCATTGTACTCTTAACGCAACATCTTCAGAGTCAATTGTCTTAAGGTCGATCACCACCAGCCCCGCTCGGAGAGTACTGACGACCTGTCGAGGTGAGACAGGACCCCACAATCGTAACCAATCCTCTTCCTTGCGAAAGACTGCATCTGGTCCGGCATGACTGACTCAAGCAGGTCCCCAAGAATAATGGAAGCCGCACCACATTCTGGGCGACGTGGTCCGGCGCAGCGAGCTCCAAGCAAGTGCAGCTGTCGCTCCCGCGGGAGCAAAGCAAGAGGCGAAGGAAGAGCCTAAGGAACAGAACGGCGAAGAAGACCAACAAATGTATGGTGTAGGCGAAGATGGGGTAGCGAATACATGTTGTACATAGGTATGGTAGCTCGATCCGCAAATGCAGACTTTTGGATACCTTACGCATGCTTAAGATATCTCAAGGGCATCCTGCATCTGGTCCGGTGACTCCACCTAGTTTCATCGCGGTCTTCCCAGACCATCCCACAATAAATAGGTATTGTCGCTCCTGCACACTTGGCATCATTGCCCTCATACGATAACCAATTCCTCAACCCCAGCGCCAGGAAAATAATCCCTCTTCCCCCCCTCATTATAATACCCCCAATGCCCCACCCTCTCCCACGCCCTCTCCACCGTCCCCGACGGTCCCAGCGCCAACGCATGCCGCGTATAAATATTCTCCTCTGCATTAGGCGTGGTGACCACGAATGCAAGTTTCACGGTCACTTTATCAACCATCTCATAAACAGCATCCCGCTTGCCTCTTTGCACCATCCTTAGGATTGAGCCTTGTGCGTTGGTGAACTCGATTGGGGCGAAGGGGACGTCGGGTTGGAAACAATATGGGGTCTCGTATTGGTCAAATCGCAGGGAGACAGAGGAGTCTGAGAAAGAGAGTCGGTATTGTGGAGTGCCCTTCACATCGTACTTGAGATTGATTGTCGCCGCGAGTGTGGGGCATCTGACCCTCAAATACCCAAAATCTATCTTACCGCAAGGATCCATGCCCGCGAGCGAGACATCAGCTTCGAGAAAAACCATATGTTGCTGCCGGCCCGGTACCTCCGAGAACTGTTCTCGGACATGATATGTCACTTTCCCATCAATAGATGCCCATGACCAGCTTGGTGCTCGATATTCAGCTGCCACCTGTGCAGACTTCGTATAATCGTGCTCCCAGTCGAATTTCCGCCCCGGCGGATTACTCCGCGCTTCCTCGGCAGACCAAAGAAGACCTAGACACAAATCTTCCTTCCACAGACCAGCGAGATAAGTATCTCCCGTTTGCCGTGCAACTTTCGTCGCGATGCCCGACAACGTGGGCAATTTATCCATCCCGAACGTGATGGAGAGCTGGCTGTATTCTTCCAGCACGTAGTATTTCCACCACGCATAGACCTCCTCGCGACTGCTTTGCATGAATTTATGCGAGATCGATAACGGGCGCTCGCTCCCCCAGGACTCGTTTTGATAGTTGTCTAGCCCTTCGCATTCACAGGTGCGTTTGGTGCGGCATTCCCAGACTAGCTCGTCGTTCTCGAAGAAAACGAGACGTTTTGAGAGTAGCCGTTCTTGGAGGACCTAGGCGCGCCGGAGGAGATGATGCGCGCGGTTGTGCTCTGGCTGGCAACGGACTTCGAGATTTGAAACTAGATCTGGATGTGAGGGGAATGTGTTCACCATGGCTCTCCAGGGATGAAGCCGAGTGCCTAGAAATCCCTCACGGTCACCAGCCGCAGAAGCAGCGGCTATAGTCAATGTTGCATTCGAGTAGACATCGCTCATCTTTGAAGCTTCGACCTCCCAATCCTTGGTACCGTCCTGGATAATGCACAAAGAGTCGATCCATATATATCGGAACCCCAGAGTCCTGGTGAGCATTATGGCGTCTTTAAAGGTCTTGGGCATGCTGGGCATGTCGAAGCCTATGAGTCCTCTTTTCATGGCGGAGAGATTTGGGCGTAGGGTTCGATATGTCTGGTTGAGACCCCAGCAGTGACTTAGTGCAAGATAGGCACCAGAATCACCTGGAGTAGTCTCGATAAGTCGGGGTGGATTTCCGGCGGCTGGGTCGCCGGCGTCGATGAGCCTGGTAGGTAGCAGAGATGATTGGGACTCGCGACATTCGGAGTGCTTTGTGGTACAGTCTGTAAGCCATTCCTTGATTCTGTCTATGGATTCATGGGAGCCTGAGTTGGAAGAAACACGTCGGCTTGTTCCACTAACACACAATGTTGTCAGATTATCTACGTCAAATATTCTAAGGCTTTAGCTTTCTCGGTCAAGATCCAGCCTGCGTGGTTCCAAGACTGCGTGAGAGTTGAATCAATTGATTCCATCAGATGGTTAGAAACAATGAAAGAGCAAAGTCTTACAATGTTGGCTAAGGTGGAATCTGACCTGCCCATACTCATAAGCTAAATTCTCTAAAAACACTATGTCAACTCACCAAACGGCGTGTAAACCTGCAAATTCGCCATCTCCGCCCTCGCCAAACTCGTATCATTAATCAACAAGCCACCCCCCATTGGAAAATACACATTAACAGTCGCATTCTCCCTTATCAAGAAATCAGCCTGCAGATAAGTCGCCACCAGAATCACGGCGCAATACGGGCAGCCATCTAGATTGGGTCCTGCGGACTGTGCAAAGACCAACATCCTTGTATAGCCTTCGATCCTGCGGCCTTCGTCTGGATCCCGATGTGCAACCCGTTGGTTGCGTGCTAGGTCTAGGCAGGTGCTGCATGCGGGCGTTGGGTTTGTGATAGCTGCTGTTAGGCCTCGGGCGGTGGACCAGAGACCGCGGAGGGCTCGACGGGCTCTGGAGTCGTCGTCTGAAGGCATTTTGGGATTAGTACATTCGAAATGCCTTCGAAACTAAGCTGAAAAGCTTAGGGAAAGAAGGTTCTTTGACGAGAAAGAGAGGGGCAGGCTTCGGCAAAACTTTGTTCTAAAAATTAGTTTTGTAATATTTTAGTAATCTTGATGATCCTTGCTCGATCTTGGCGTATTCTTGGGCTGTTTCACACTCTCCTCAAACGTTTTTCCACGCCGTGTTCTCCTTATACATTTCTCTTCTCTCCTCACGTGTTGTCCTTGTCGGTTTTGATATTCCTTTTTATACGGGATGTTTCGGCTTGGTAGCAACTTTGTCTCGACACTTGTATCAGCATCTGAGTCAGTATCCCACATTATCCTTCATTCATTCTAGCGTTAGAGAACTTCTCATCATATTAAGATATAGGTTTACTTCTGCGATTTTGTACTCTTGTCATGGTTGCTACTTGTCTGTGATTGTCTCGACATAGTTGCCGCCTGCGATTTTCTCGATAATGTCCCCACCTGCTTTACCCCCCGCCCCTTTGGCTTGCAAGCTGACCTTATCCTAGGTGCTAACGGGCACTTTAATGATGAGCTGGCTGCGAGGATCGAAGAGCAACGCGCAAAGATTCGAGCGCTTGAGCTTGCGGTTGAGGAGCGCAAGCGAGCTGATGAGGTCCGCATCCAAAAACGGGCTTGGGAGACAGAGTGTATAAGATAAGAGTTACGCTAACGGCTTCTTGTAGTAGTGAGCACAGAGGATAGGCTTGTTCTTAACCGCCGACAAGAGGAATATCGTCGTGGGGATAGGTTAGGTCAGGAGGAGACTGGTTTGTAGAGTGTTTTAAGTTATAAAGCAAGTGTTGCGGGTAATGTAGAGGATGCGTTCAGGCAGAGAATGGCGCTTTCTAATCAGTAAGAAGGGAAGCCTTATGAGGATAAATCGTAGTAGGACGGGCTTGTTATGTAAGCCCTCTTTCACTAGAAGTTTGAGGAGCGGAGCCTGGCGAGTTTTAAGGAAAAGGAGCAGCACAAAGAGGAGCATCGCCTGGTGAAGACTTGAGAGAAGGAAGCGGAAACTCCGTGAAGTCTTTTTTTGGTCCCACAATCCTATCCACTAAGCCTATAAAGGCTTAAAGCGTACATTAGACTTATCTACCCTGCTCTCCAGGCTCTGCACGTGAATTCATAATCTCACCCGGTACTTTGACCAGCAGATATGCTGCGCTAATCAAAAGAGGAAACCGAGCCAGCCAAACTAATATGCACAATCCCCGCGCCAACTCTGCTCCTATGTTCTCTAAAGCAAGTTGATCGGAGAGTATACTGCGGGCCTTATAAATACCAACCAGTGCTCCGATGGCAGACTCAAACTTCGCCTTCTTTCCCTTTCATCTCAAACAATTCTCACTAGCCAGCAACAATGTCACAAGACAAGAAGGTCGTCTTCGTCACGGGGGCTAACACGGGTCTTGGCCTTGAAATAGTCAAGGCGTTGTATAAAAGCACGCTATCATACGATATCATCGCTGGTAGTCGGCTTGTTAGCAATGGTGAAGCCGCCGTTGCAGCGGTCCAACAAGAAATCCCATCTTCTTCCAGCAGCCTCAGCGTAGTCCAATTGGACCTTGCCTCGGATGAGTCCATCAAGAACGCCGTCGAGAACATTGACTCAAAATTCGGCCGGCTAGATGTCTTGGTCAACAATGGCGGCGCAGGCTTTGACGGAGCTCTCAGAGATAGCCAGCTGAGCATCCGGGAGGCGTGGAACAAGTCGTGGGATACCAACGTCGCCGGCACTCAAGTACTCACGAGTGAAGCAATTCCACTGCTGCTCAAGTCAGGACAGCCACGACTGATCTTCATCACAAGCGGGACTTCTGCGTTAGCCTTTACCGAGAGATTTGATCACCCAGCGCTACAGCGCATCAACGCCTCGCCAGCACCGGGTTGGCCAAAGCCAAAAGAAATCAATCCTATCGAGTCATATCGGAGCGCAAAGACTGGACTCAACATGATGATGAGACAGTGGCACCGGATTCTACTCAATGATGGAGTAAAGGTCTGGGCTATATCCCCGGGATTTCTCGCAACTAACCTGGGGAACGTTGGGATTGAACAGATGAAAAAGGTAAGCAAAGAAGATAGCCCGTCGAAGAATCAATTTTCTGACCAATAAATAATAGATGGGAGCGCGAGATCCTTCAGAGGGTGGTAATTTTGTTAAAGGTGTTATTGAAGGGGAACGAGACTCGGAAGTCGGAAAGGTGGTCGGCGCTACCGGTATCCAAGCTTGGTAGGACAGCTCAGCATTCTTGTTATAGCCTCTTACGCTGCTTGAGAGATATATGGAGAATAGACTCGGAGATGGGAGATGAGGGATAAAAAAAGTTTTGAGTAACTCAGGCGATAATATCATCTAACTTCCGAGATTCTGTAATTCATATAACGAGACGTCCAAACGGAAAGACATGAAGCTTGTGAAGTGAAATGGGATCAAATAAATCCCGCAAACGGCTAACTTTCTCTTCGCGTAAGTACAGGCGCATGTTCCAACTCTTGCATCATGTCCTTCCAATAAAGCCCATCAACGCCGGCACGTTCGCCGAGGTGCAGTTCATGAAGCCGCATGCGCACCGCCTCGTAATCCCTCCTCACACGCTGTTCACACCACCAGATTCCCTCGTATCGACACATCAACCCCAGCCAGTACCCAAGCAGCCACAACGCCCTTTCATCCCTGTTGTAGAGAAGAGATTTCAAATCTCCATGTATCTTCGTGAGAAACACCCAATTGAGGAGTATCGTCGACTGTGGGGGATGAATGCTCCGTAGATAGGCAAGCACGATCGTGGCTGGCCCAAAAATATCATTCTGGTCGGCATTATTGGATTCACAACTGAAGCTGTCATTCTTCAATTTGAATGCTCTGATCCAACTCTCAGGAACAATACCCAAGCTTTGAAATTTTCGGATTTCTCTCCAGCCGGCCTTTCCGTGACCAAACATGATGGGATCTAGAAAGGCTACCGTCTTCTCCAAATACGCCGACAGTGAGATCAAGAGAGGTCTGAGACCCGCCTGCAGGGCTAGCCATCCCAATCGGTCTTCTCCGAAGCTGAAGACCCAGGATGATTTTGGATCATCTTCGACGCCATTGTCTTGGTGTGGAAGTGTAAAAGCGATCATATTTAGCAACAGCGCAGCTAGTAGCAGTGCATTCACTCCTTGCTGCCCCAGTGACTTGCCAGGTGTTTCAAGGGCTATTTGGAAGTCCTGGATGGCAAGGGATTGATAGAAATGTTCTGCGATACGATGCTGTAATATCCTTGGGCACATATGCCGCAAGTGGCACGCAGTAATGGCGAGTAATGTGTTGCGGATAAGAGAGTTTGACTGTGAGAGCGAGACTAGCTCGTCACGACCTGGCATGCGGAATATGGCATCCCAGTTTGTACAGAAATGATGCAGGAGTTGAATACCAGGGGTTCCATTTTTCGGACTGGGGTATAGGGTAGTGACTGAGCTGGCTGTAGAGAGCTTTGTAATGGCCACGCCCCCCATAATGTTGTATTCCTGCTCGCCCTCATAAGGCCCGTCATATGCACAAGTTCTCCTGTTTCGTCGACATCGTACGCACATTGGCTTGTTCTCGTCACACTAACAAGATATAAGTTTCAATAGACAAGAAGGGAAAAGCAGAGAGAAAGTACGGACCTTAACCTTTTTTTCTTTGCAAGGAAGACAGCCAGATCTGGATTTCCTGTGGGGTCTTTGTTTTTTGTAATCACGGATTTTCAGATCGGAGTTAATGGATGAGAGGACTTGAAATCCGGGTTTTGTGTCGATGTCCATGGTTAATTAGAAGAGGAAAGCGAGGTGATCGAAATCTATACATCAACAACCCTAAGAGTTTTATCTGGAGATGGTGTAAATATAGAACCAGATGCTGAGCAAGCCATCTCGGCTGTGCTCGGTTTCCTATACAAGACTAGCGCTTGAATTCGGATTAGATCGGAGGAGATTGAAACCCCGACGATGCAGCTAGCCATGAATAAATAGCCTTAGCGCACAACATAGATGTGGGCCTGACCATTCAATCCGAGATCCATGAAAAAACAAAACAAAGCTTGCGAAGGCCACAGATTTACTAGACTTAAAGATATGTTACAATAAATCCCCTCTCTCCACTCGTTTCTTAGCACTGCCTTGCGCGTGAGCTCGGTTTCATCGTGCACTACCAGGCCATCTTATTACTGTATGATTTACTTTATTGGTATTTGCATGGTACTGCTCTTCCTCTCCTGTACTGGCATTCCAATTACGGTTGGTCATACTGGGTATCGCTCGTGCGGTTGCTTTTATTTGGTTGCGGCCTTATCGTGGTAAGATGTGAGGATCCATTAGACACAGCACTATGGCTTCTTCGTACGCCTCCCCTCTAGTTGTTGAAGACGACGAATTAAGAGCTTCTCTTGTACCTTCTATAGCGTCTAATAATACTTTGATTAACCCATTTTAAGCTATAATGGCCCCTAAATCGTTAAGGAAAAAAGCCTATCCTTTGTGAAATTGTGACCGTTGTTTTCGTCTAACGCCTACCTACACAGCTTGTTATGACCCTAATAAGCCTCTAAACCTTGGTAACGACATAGAATACTCTCTGCACGGCTTTGGAGAGCCTTTATTTGACGATCGGAAGCTCCAAGTAGCTAGGTTACTTGCTGGTTTTGTGTTAGTAAGTGCAATAAAGAGGAGGCTTCGTTAATAGGTATAGAAAGTTGGGTATAACCTTAAAGACACTACGAAAGCCTTTAATAACTTAATATAGTGCTATAAGCTTTGTATATAATTCTCTATTAAATTTATAGATTACGTACTAATCTTTGAAGGTCACTACGATACTAAATTGTTTAAGAGTCGCGAATTTCACTTCAACGCTAATACTTTAAACAATGCCGAGCGCCATATACTAGAAGTACACATGCTAAACGTAGGAGGAGATACATAGAGAGTATAATTAATAGAACCTGTACATGCTTAAGCCTCAGGTGTTGTAAATGAAAGTTACAACGAAGTGATCCCTGTGACGACAGGGGTATTAGCACCTGTACGGCAAGTAGTGAATAGCTTTACTACCCGGCCAGCGGCCCCAAAAGGGTACATGAATTGGTTGGAGGCCAATTCAGCTATTCGACTATATCAGGGGTACGATCCTAGGTCGTAACAATCCCCTTCCGTTAGCGAGAATTTGTTAACGCGTTTTTGGAATGGATTATTTACGATAATATTAAATAGCGCAAAGCTACCTTTATACGCCTAAGACGTTGCTTTAAGATTGCGAATATGGAGGCCGTTAATGCTCTCCTAAATTCACACTCTACTATAGAAGCGTGGATCTACAATCTTTTCCGACATATAAAGCTTAAAGAGATTCACAACGCCAAGTCAAAGATAACTATCACGTTTAATAATTAGGGGTTAAAGAGAGAGAAGATTAGTATACTTGGTGTTATTATTCACTTTATTAACGCTCGATACGAATCCTGCACACGTCTTATAGGCCTACCAGAGCTCCCAGGGCACAAAAAGACTGGTGTTGGTATGTAACTTATCATCTAATTTCCTCTCGCATCCTCTAATAAACAATTTCAGATTAATGCTCCATACTCCTTCCACTTCTCACTCGATTCGGAATCACGACTGATAATTTGGGCTACTTTGTGCCGACTTCAAACTCCCAGGACTCACTGGAATCGTGACATTCGACATAGCCGCGGGGCTGAACGGCACGGTGTCATATGGGCCCGTGGCCGTTGAGATCCTGTTGTTCGAATTAACCGTGCTGCCAGCTACACATGTGCCGTTGCCCCAAGCGACGTTGGCAACGCGGTTCCAGAGGAAGCTGATGTCGTAGATGTCCTCGGCTTTGTAGAAGAGGCGACAATTAGCGGCCTCGTAGACAAACTGGAGAGGTGTCTGTGTGGCGTCGCCGTCGTGGTAGGCGTTGCGCAGGTTGAAGCGATAGTTCTTTGCGGCGATGTTGCCCAGGGGGGAGGGGTCGAGGGAGGGAATATACTCTGCTGGTGGAAGTGGGGGGATGGTCTCGTTGCGGGATTGGAGGAGTTCGATAGCGACGGGAATGTAGGTGCCTACAATGGTTTGGATTACGTCATATCCGTAGACCTGAGCACTGCAAGGCTGCACGTTAGTAGATGGGCTTTGGAGAGGAGAAGGAACGAGCATACCCTTTGCTGCCACCGACGCCTTGCATGGGTCCTAGCTGGGGTCTTCCTCCAACAGCAACTAATGAAGAGGTCAGTTATTTCTGATAAATGGGCATGATAGAAGAGGGACTTACTGCTGCGAACGTTCCCTTGGCTCTTCATCATTTGAGAGAAGACAGTACAAGTCGAACCACAAGATCCATCATAAAGCACCACGATGTCTTCCGAAGCAAAAACTTGCGGTAGAATATCCGTGTTGTTTAGATACCCGGATACAATGATGCCGTTACCACTCTCCACGACAGGATCACTGAGATTATAGCGCATCTCAGCAGTGAAATTATCGCCGTGAATTAGGTAAGGTCCGCCCAGGGCATTCCAATTGGAGAAGTGGTGGAGATTGACATCCACCTCTGATTGTGTCTGGTAGTCCGACGAGAGGGTCTCATTATAGACGTCGCTCTCAGTGAAGACAGTTCCCACGAAGTTCACTACTGGAGTTGATCTGAATCGAGAGCCTCCAAACGGAGTCAAAGAGGGGAATAGCTGCTTGAAGGCGTCGTAGCCGTTGAAGACAGAGCCACCACCATTTGCACTGACATCGACAATCAACTTTGTCTTATTATTCAGTTCGCATTCGGACAGGAAGTGTTGAATGGCTGTTTGTTGGTTGACATTGCCGTCTTCACTCTCATCCGAGCTTTCAAAGGCCGTCATGACCAAGACAGCAGTGACTCCGTCTTCAAGGAAGTAGCCGGCCGTATATCCTTCGGGCTGCATCGCAATCGGGGTTGGATAGCCGAGAATCGAGGTGGTACTGGAGGGCGAAGCGGTACTAGTCTGCATAGCTGAAGTGCTCGTAGCTTCAAACGCTGTACTGGTTGTGGTTCTTGGAAGCTCAACTGCGGTGAACAAAGAGGGGCCGTCCGTGACCCCGGTGAAATTAGAACTAGCAACCGCAAAGTTAGGCAGATGCCTAGATGTGCCATCTGCAAACTTGTAAACGGATGTGTCGTTGGTGAATCCGAACGAATAGGCCCCTGAGCTGAATATGTTGCCGGAGTTTTGTTGATTAAAGGGGATGGAGTAAAAAAGCTGGTTGTAGATCGCATCTGGATCTTGGAAGTCGCTGTTGGTCTGCGCAATGTATTGTAAATAGTCCGAAACTGGTATACCGTTCACTGACACGATGTATGAAGGCTCCGGAGCAGACGAGTTCATACGTGACATGTCCAAATCATCTAGTCACCGTCAGGACTGGATGTCCACCAAAATGATATTGAGACTGACCTTTCAGGTATACTTGGGGAGTGCTCAAACCATCGGTAGATATTGAGACTGCAGATATGTATGTTCCAAAATTGAAGACATTGAGAAGAGGCATCGGGAGATTAAGGTGGAAATCATGAGGCAAGATGTTAACCAAGGTGTACAAGTCGACCTCAAACCTCCATTGGTTCTTGTAAGCACCACTCTCCAAGTTCCGCTTGATTTGAGAAAGGCCTCCGAATATGTCCACGCCCGGCAGAAGGTATCCTGTCGGAGGATCTTTCAGATATGACAAAGTGCTTTGGAATTCTAAGTAAGGCGCAATGTAGTCGAGGAACAAAGACGATCTGTTGTTATCGAGTGGCACAGACTGAAGGCATGACAATGCTAACGATGGAGGTAATCCGAAAAGACCGGTTGCTGGATTTCTATTTAGTACTTTTCGAATCTTAGACTTGTCGACAGAGCACTCACGTTCTGGATTTGCAGCGGAATATGAGCTAAGAAGACTACTGATAGCACTACAGGGAGCTCCAGAGTATGAGGTTGATGACTGTGCTGCGGTTAAGGTGGCAGCTGCTTGATTGGTAGTGGTAGCCATCGCAATACTGGTTGAGGCTCGGTTGAAACAACTGGCAGAGCGACTGGCGGTGCTCAACGTTGCGCCAGAGCAGGCAGATAGAAGTGCCGCAACGACGGCGACAGTACCCGTGACACGCATATCGGGTAGAGAAGGGTGAAAAGACAGTGGAGGAGAAGATGCAATTCGACACAATCGATAGAACTATAGAATAACAATCCACGATGCAAACGAGATGCAACGAAAAGAAGCTTCCACGAGGCAAGACAGAGAGAGATATATACTCTACAACAGATGAGAGTTCAAAGACTAACGCGATTGCGCCCAGTTGCAACCAAGTCTTATAGCTCAAAGCGCCGTAATGAGATTGTACGGACTTCAGCGTAAGGCTCGACGAGTTATACGTTACAGAAGGATGCTTATTGCATATTCACCATCCGCTGACATCAACATGAAAACCTCCTAACTTAGCTAAAGGCCCTGAGTTGAGGATGGGAATCCTTAAAGGAAGGCAGCGGGGATCAGGTCTGCCCTTCATTCGCTTCCTCGTGAATTTTGGTCGCAAGGATCGCTGGTAGGGCTGTGGAACTCGTGCCTTGAAAGTGCAGATGCGGCGCAGGAGTTCGAGGCTGAGGAGGCGGAGCGAATGATTTTAGAGCTTACTAGAGGTGTTATCTCAGGGGGCTCAGACGCTTCTTTTGTGAGAACTAGCGCACGGGCTAATTTTATTGGCTTACTTACTATTTAGCGTAGAGCTACTACCTAATATAGTAACACGCCTTAAGGTAGTCCGTGTAGCTTTAGTTCTTATAGCGAAGCGTCTAAGAAAGAATAGTACTAGTTTATATAATAGCGCTCGCTAATTTAACTTCGAAATTTAAATACTTTACGATATCTTAAGGCGTAACGATTAGAATTAGTTATAATACACAGGTTCTCTTCGTATTATATTTATTTGCTTTTATATAAATTTTTAAGGCATTTAAAAGTCTCCTTTAATACGATGTATGCTATGTCGGGGACGGAAGCAAAGCAAAAGAGGGAATATACGGAAGTGTGGACTCCTCACCTGTAGGTGCTGGAGCGAGCGTCCTGCTCTGGGTTACAAGTCTGGAGATCGCATCGTAGAGCTTTTGACTAGACATACGTCGCTAATAACTCCATCTACTCGAGGATGGCATTTCCCAGGTCCGCTACGAGCACCAGATACACCACCAAGAGTCCCAACCACTAACTACCTGGGTGTACTGGGGTGGCAAGATGGAGCAGAATGTGCAAGCAGTATTGGAACTCTCTAGACCTTCGTTAACCCAAACAATGTCAAATTCATGCTTTAAAACATTCTAGATAAGTTAAAAAAAAATATAGTACTGCTCTGATTACTTGGCCGATGTTCTCAATTAATCAGCCGGACGAGCCCATCTTGACCTGTATCATTTCTCTTACCTAGCGTTCTAATATCCCTTCAAAGCTTACATGAACCCAATCCCACTGTACCGGATCTTGAGCAAGTTAGGTATTATTCCTCGGGAACTGTGACTATATTTGGGCTGAGTTCGATGGGGGTGAAACCCCCTGCTCGGCATCGCTGTGGGGAAGGGCTAATTCCACCTAACCCGGGTCCTCATCACCATCATTCTCGATCTCCCCGTGATCAACTTCTATAATGTTGTCTCGATCTTGATTAGTAGCCACATTGATCTTTCCTAGATGGCTCTTCAAGTGCTCAGTACGGGAAGCACTATTAAGAAATGGCTTCTTAGCACGCGAACAACCTAGAAATAGAAAAGGAAGTCTCAACGGCCCGTGATGTCGGGCATAATGCCGATCGCGGTTCCTTTTTCGAGCGAACAGGTGTTTTCGGAGTGGACAGCCACTTACCGGACAGAGCCATTGCGTTTGTGGGCTATCATTCTCAGGGCGTGGCGGAAAACAAACATTGTCCCACTGGCTTTGTGATTGCAATTTAGAGCCAGAGCCAGGGCTTCCTTCTAGCGCCTTCAAATCCTAAATTACGCGTCGGCGTCTATGATCTCGCATGTAGTCCTGAAGTTCCTTCTCGGTGCCAAAGATGACTTTTTCACGGTTGTAAAAAAGTTTAGGATAAGACTATTGATGATAGAGCAAATGCTAATTAAGGGCCTTTTAGTTTGGGAAAGCTTTTTTGCGCTTACAGCTAAGGAATGAATAAGATAAAGTATGCTTCAGAATATGCGATTTAAGTATTACTTCGCTTGTAAAGGGGTATTAGTGGCGATAGTTGGTATATAGATAATGATAGCGGATACGGACTTTGAATATCTCGCGTAATACAGCAAGGAGTGAGAGCCTTTTTCCTTACTCCCAGCTCGACTGATAGAGTAAATCCCCTAGTTTAGCGCGCTATATAAGAAGAACGAATTGGTCTCTAGTTAGCTCATACAGTTGATCCTCGGTGCTTATAATAGCTACTGTTCGTTTCGTTTTTATATATTTAGCTTAGGCCTTATCCGTTTCGTTCCTACGGAGTCGAGCTAACTCGACATTCATTCGACTCTTCGCTGCTTTAATATCTTTCTTACTTACGTTTGTGACTTTTAACTACTCCTATTCTTGTCGAAGGGCAAGATATGTAGGGCTCTCTCTCAATTGTTAGTGTAATTCCGTGCCGCGCAGATTCACTAGAGCCCCAGTAAAGCGTTGGGCTTTCATGTCCTGTAGGGTTTCCGTATAGGTCGTTGTGTCTGGCATAGTCCTTTTAGATAATGAGCTTTAAAGGTCAACATTCAAATGTCTGTTGAGGTAAAACTGTTGAGTAACCTCTAGGCGTTTGTGCCCAAAAATGAGACCCATTACTCCTAGAGAAATAGTTTCTTTATACAGGTTAGCTTTGTGCTTGGGTACTTGCGTGATGGTGGTCAACCTATTATCTAATGCATTTACGGCCCATCGCCTCTATCTCAACTAGTATATACATGGATGACTGACACATCTCCAGTTCCGGCCTAAAATTCATCCAGAGACTATTTCGGAGCCCGACATATCCTGGTCATCTACTTCTGGACTTGGGTCCGTGATAAGGACAAGCTCTGGGGCCAGTCGCGCTATCTCTGCCTGTATTGGATTGACAAGTTCTGGATAGTCGTCTTTAAACTCTCCAAATATCTCCCAAGTAGACTTCGACGTAACACTTCCCGTTTTCAAGGATGCCCTTGGATCCGCTCCAGATAAAAGAAGCAACTCAGCAACTCGCAGAATATCCCAGCATATTTGTGACTTGGGAAGAATATGCAAGAGTCGCAGCACATTCTCCCAGGCCGTGAGACGACTGTATCGAGCATTTGGTTTAGCGCCGTGGCGGAGAAGGATTGCGGTCATCTTGGGCGTAGGGTGAGGCAAATCCGCACACCATTCGTATTCTCTGAAGGGCATGGATAGCCGGAGAAGGTGCCGAGCTCTTGTTGTTGGGGTTCTGGGTGGTTGAAGAGCTAGCTTGTGCTGCACGTACCAGGTGAGCTGGTACACAACTGCAAGGCACAAGATTGAATCGAAGATGGGAATTTCGTCAGCAGCGTTCCGGGGAACATTGCATAGTGGCAGTTCGTTTCCCCAGTACTGTTCGAACTTGCGTCGGCCTAGGCTTTGGTCCATAGCGTCCAACCAGGCGGCTTGTGTATTGGAGAATACGTTCAACTTGTCACTATGGTAGGCGTATATGAATGCAGTGCTGATCAACCTTTCGTCCGGGAGCCTTGAATTCCTGGTGTCATGAATTACGTTTCGAAAGTAGTCAACGTTGTTGAGAATTGGCTCCATCCAGAGCATATTGGTGTAAGCCTTCAGCATGCTCAAACTGGGTGAAAAGTTGGTCTGAGCAGTGTGTTGCAAGATGTTGAGCCAAATCGGGCCTTTTTCCAGATAATCACGGGCCGACCGATGGAAGTAATCCACAGAAGATCTCCGACTCACTTGGCTGCTGCCGTTGGTCTGAGTAACCTCGAGTAGGCCAGCACAGCGAGCCGTTAGATGTATTTCGGTGTCTCTGTATCTTTCCTTCAGCAGCGACCAAGTAAGATGTTGCGAATCATCGAAGCAGCACTCCTCGTTCATAGCAAAGTAAAAAGCGTCCAATGTCAGAGGTAGTACGCCAACCGCTGTGGTTCTAGCGTTTCGCCTAGGACCGAAAGGATTATGTTCAAGCTCCCGTGACAAACGCAGAATTTGAAATGCCCGAGAAGACCATCGCAAGTATACGGGATCGATAAGTCCCAACAAATGAGTATAAAGGTCATTCAACTCTCTGGGAATCAAAGCCAGCCTTTCCTGGAGGGTTGCGACATCATCGTGGTTCCGAAGTCCATCTAGAAGTGACTTGACCACCAAACGAACCCACAAGAACACCCCATCGGCTTTCAGGACGATATCATTGACCAAGGTAGCCGCCGATTCTGCTTCATGAAGCACCAATTTGCGGAAGGAAGCATTGCTTCCAAATCGTCCATCCACGAAAAGAGAGATGTCGTTGTAGGTAAGGTCTTGTAGGCGAAGGCTAGCGCAGCCGGAAAAGCCATCTCTGAAAAGCACCCATGGACGGCTGGAGAGACATGTTTTGACATTTTTCAGAGTCGTAGTCTCTTTGAAGAGATCAACAAGCTCCTCGTGGTCACCGTCAAATTCATCGAGGCCGTCTATCATGATGAAGATCCCGATGGGAATCTTTTGTTGTCGTACAAGAGCTCGGAATGTGGCGAGAAGCTCTCGCAAAGTCCAAGGTGGGGTTGATGGGGAGGTATGATGAACAAAGGTTGAATACAAATCGGCCCATCGCTTGGGTAAAGTGAGGGATATCAAATCCGGGTATTGATTGAATATCTGGAAGAGAAGTGCTTTGAGGCAGCCAGTTTGTGACCTCTGCTCTTGACTTCCACTGTTCCAAAAGAAGAAAGACGCTTGGCACAATGGCTTGTCCTGGGCCCATCTCTCAAGAAACACTCGCGTTCGATTGTCATCGAAGATATGTTTCATCAAAGTAGACTTGCCTGAGCCAGCTTTCCCGCTAATCCAGTACACGGCCTGGTCGTCTTTGAGCCAGGTCGCAAAATTGTCCCACGGAACTTGCGATCTTGCATCGTCGTCAAAGATCCACTCGAAGGTTTTTTGGTATGCTTCGAGAACGTCTTCATAACGATGAGTCATCTTGTCGTATCGGAAACTCTGAATTATGACCTCCTCTGCCCGACGTCTGAGCGCTAACTCCTTGCTCGGAAGCACACTCAACATCTCGAAGGCTGAAACAAGATTTTTATCGTCTTCCAGTGAGGAGGGTGCAGAGTGTGAGTAGCTGGAACTGTCAATACGGCGTAGAAGCTGAACCGGGACCAGCATGAATTTGGCCAATTGCTCTTCCTGATGTTGCGATGCTTTTACAGAAATCTCTTCTACAATCGTCGATATTATCATTTGTGATCGGTTATCCATATGTTCAACCAAAGCTGAGACAGACAACGAGTGCGCATCGATCTTCTCCCTAGAAAGCCGAAATAGTCAGGATGCCAATAATACATGACAGCTTTACGGACGAACAGAGGACTGACCTGAGAGATAACAGAATCCTCGTGTTCATGGCTGTCTTGAATGCTTCCAGTCGGTTGCTGATTCCTGCAACCTCTTCCTTGGACCAAAGGTTCTGCAGTGCTTTGTGGAGGCTTTGAAACTTTTTGAACTTCTTCCCTTTCACTTTGAGCGTTTCAAGTCGTTCCAGCAGTTCGTTTGCAACAAATGCTGCACCCTCACAAACTTCTTTGAATGAGAGTTGAGATTTGTGCTCTTCTTCGGTGACTGGTCCAGATAATTCTGCGGCACTTGCTGAGTTTTTGAGCTTAGACAATACTGACTGGAGGTCGGCGGTAATACACTCAAGCTCCAGGTTGGCAGCTGAAGCTCCCTTTGACGACTTGTACAGGCCATACCCGCTGTTCAGTAGTTTGCTTCCAAAATCCACGAATTGAACAATCGTTCCAACGACCGACAAGGCAGATAGCGGGTCCATCGCGAGGCTACGACCAATCGATTGCGCTGTGCTCGCAAACACTCTGGGTAGAAAGCAGATACTGGCGGGCAACACCCGTACGCATTGGCATTTGAGCCACGTCCTAAGATATTGAGGGAAGTGTAGTACAACAAGAACATGAACGTATCGTTGAGAGATTCATCAAAAGATACAGACGGGTTTCAGCCGTTGGCAGACAGGGCAGACTAGCGCCCCGCGGTCTGCCTTACCATGATCATACATGCATACAACTTCAAGCCCAATTCAATCGATTGGGTATCGAAGCGAACGATTCACAACACAGGCTTGAAGGCACCCTGGAAGAAACAAGTCACTGAAGCCGTGGTGTCTGAGTGAGCATTTGAATCACTCAAATGGTGTTATGTATGATAAACTTCTTAGAGAGAGAGAGGTACTGCTTCCAAAGAAGACATGGCTCGGTTCCGACGTTTGCCTGAGTTCTTGAGAGAAAATTGGACCAGATCCGTGCCCCTCATGATGAGTACGAATCAGAGATGGCCTTGGCACGAGCCCTGCAACCAGGTAAAGCCTATCCCCTTAAGTGCGATTCATCGCGCAGCCTGTAGGCCCCTGCAACAGTCACTACAAGCGATCACTAAATAGGTGAGCCTCATCAGAATTCAGCTTGTCCACTACGCTGAATCGCCTGTTGAAATTGACTGATCAGCGCCTCGCTTAGGCAGTACAGCCTGGAGAGGTGCGCATGCCGCACTTAAGGGGATAACCATACAGATAAAACGGGCATCGACCTCGCACGCTAGGCGATATCCACTACACTCTTGTCCCTTCTGCGCAACGCATACATCACGATTTCACTGTACTACTTGTATCAGTACATAAATATATTTAGTTTTAATAGTAAATGGCTTAACATCACCTTTTCATAATCCAATATTTTCAGTCATTCAGCCAATTAAAATAAAAAATTGTCTTAATTATAACGACAAGTTCCGCAAAGTGATACAAGAGGTATATAATAGTCCGCCAGCGGAGGCCATTTGAGCATTTTGAGACTCTTATGAGCAATAAAAGAAAAAGATATGGCATTGACTTAGATAAATGACGTCAATTCGAAAACTGTATCTCAAGGAGCCTGTCCTTTGTAAGTTAGGTCATTGTAACCGTTCCAACACTTGAGCTGTAATCCCGATCGCCAGTCTGGTTCTGTCATCATTTTGCAGGAAAATTTGAAAGTGCCTTAGATTGTGCAAAAGTTCAGCTTTACATCAACTATATGCTTTAGGACTAAAGGCCCCTGTTCTAATACACTTCGCTCCAATTCGTTTCCGACAAAAGAAGGTCCCAGATTAAACCCTTCCTGACAGTGTGAACCTCGGACGCGAATCAAAAGCACGATATCAATCAGCCTTATGCTTGCCATTCGGTCCTACACATATTCTATGACTCCAGATGTTTCCGCTTGCCATACACGGAGCTCAGTTGGGATTCTCCTCTCCTCAATATACGACAACTCCTTGATCCTACTCCGCGAATCCTGATCGGGGTTATCGTCTGGGTTTCAGGTATGTTCTTGGTAGCAAGAGAAGAAGCAGCTGACGCGGAGCGCAAGATCCCGGAGAATCCTACGGCCGAACAGGCGGGGAGGCAGAGAGTGAAAAATTGTTGAATGCATTTATGGGGTGATGAGCTAAGAAGGGGGGAAGGCTTGTGTGACTTGTCCGATGCTGTATTCAGGTCATGAGGTTGTTAGTCATGCTTTGAGGAAACGCATTGGGTGGGGAAGGGAGGAGTTGGAGTATAAGACCGAAGGATAAGGCATGGAGATGAAAATTGTGCAGCGCGAGTAATTTCATGTTGAGGGTGTAGCTTGAGATGTCAGTTGGCTTCGGGTGATTGTACCTTTACCTTCCACCTTGGAACCTCTCCCGATTAAATAGGATTTGGTGAACACCATCACCAACATACTGGTATACTTTGCCAATGACTACAAACAACATCCGACAACGGCTCATCGCTCTGGAGAATTGCCTTTGGCAACGGCCCAAGTTCGAACAGCCCCTTTCAATGCTTTACAGGGTAGCAGGAACTTGCTAGATGATAACTTATTGAATGCCGACACTGGGAATAGAGATTCTCCAACGTTTTGACTGAGAGAATTTACAAGAAAATTTATGGATCGAGCGGTGAATGCTCGGCAGCCGTTCCAGGTTTATGTTCAACTTCGGATTCACTACACGCCTAGCTCAGTTACAAACAATTTCTAGCCACTACTTGTACTCAAATAAAAGATTATTGGCCATGTACAAGCACCCACGTTTTACGTCACGGTGATGCCTCTCTAAAACTGTAACATGCTTATGGTTTCTAATAGACTAATTGCTTCTCGGTTGGATTTATCCGCCTCATCGCGATTAGTCTGGGAGTTTTGCTGCTCTATCCAATGGTCCTCAATTCATATCATTTAACAAGAGGATATCTGTTTGGTCTATACAAACTTGTGTGGAAAGTTGTTGGTTTCTTATCTGTTTAGAAGTCCAATAAGCGAGGCTTTCTTCCCAAGGGTCATGCGCACCGCTCGCCGCCTGTAGCCTTCCCTCGTCGAAATAGGCGAGAACAACAAAGGGGTGAAGGAAAGCCCCTGGTTTGCTTAGGTAGTCTAGTATTAACGTTGGATAATATTGACATTGCCCCGGCACTTAGATCTAGTCGTACATAGTCCAATCTCTACCGGACACAGTACAGGGAAAATGTGGTAACCCGTATCGCAAGATGCGAGCAGTATAAAGCCAGCAAACGTGCTGATGGTAATAATCGCTTATGCTCCGATATCGTAAGCTTCGAGTTGAACTTGCGGATCTCCTAAAATGGGATTAGGAGGACTACGGAGACCACGGAAACCAAACATGACCGTTCGTGCTCCTGCAGCAAGTCGTTTGTGCTGGCGCACAGTCTGGCCACCCCGCTGGTGAGACTCTTTCAGGTGAGTCCAAATTTTGTCCCCAACTGACTGACAACATTGAGCGAGGCTCTTCGCTTTTGTTTTGCAAAATCGCTTCAGTTGTCTAACCCCTGACTTGATATTCCCGCCGATGTTCCATAAGCATAGAAAAGTCAGACAGAATAAGGTAACAAGTAGCTGTATGAAATCGATATTGGTATAGTTGCTATCGAAGAACACAACTCGGTTGCAGACATACTTCATTACCCCTTTCTCATACTCCTCGATGTCGTTTGGATAAGAGTGGTGGTCTGGCGAGTTCTCGAGGGGCCCTTCCTGCTGAAGTAGATTGAAAATGCCATATCGTGCCCGCAACAGTTTCTTTATACAGGTTAGATCTGTGCTTGGGTGCCTGCTCCATGGTGGTCAACCTACTATCCAACGCATTTACGGCCCATCGTCTGATGCTGTAGGCCGAGGCAGGAGCTTCGTATCCAACTCGATAAACGACCGCCTTGAACATCACACTGCAAGCATTATAGGACCAAGGCTCTCCCTTGAGGTCGCGGAAAAGAGGCGTCTCTAGGACTTCAGCACGAAAAGGCACTTCGATCACCTTGGGGTCTATCCGGGGCCTAAATATTTGCTCTAGTGTGAACTCAAACGCATCGTGCTCAAATGCTAGAGCAAGGAAGTGAATAATGGGGCATAGGTGAGGGAGTTCCCGGTCCTCCCATAGAGTCAATGTTACGCTAGTTACAAGTCAGCTTAACGGGTACGAAAAGATAATCGGGGTACACTTACAATTTACTTAGGTCTAGTCGGTCACCTTTCATATACTGGAAGGTCATTGTGAGACTCATCTAAGGTGGCTGGTCTCCCTCATTCCTGTGAAGACGAAAGACCAAGTACTATCACATATCATCCGCCAGGTCTTCTATCCCCACATGTCAACTGACCTTGTATTTGAGGCATTCGCCACTGGTTAAATATGCGGACGAAACAACCACAGCCCCTGGCCGTGCAGCAGTGCATGCGAGTATAAGAAGATAGAAGGCGATGTTTAGTCGAGTTTGTTCTTGCTTATACTTGTGCCGGTCTTCTAACTATAAAAAGCGGAGGGTCTCGTGTAAGTCAGAGGCCGAAGCGGTGCTTTTGAGCTTTTTTTCGGTGCTTAAGTTAAGCTTAGGCTTCAGTTCGGTCCATATCCACTATATTGTCAGTCTCCTAATCATACATAAGTCGGGGGACAGCGCTAAACTGTACATCTTTGACTTCCTTCCGGACATCCTCTAAGATTTCAACTCCTATGTGCCACTTATAAGAAGTAGCTAGATGACCAACGGTTTGACATAAGGTATAGGCTGTCGGCCGTTCGCTAATGATACTACAAGACTCTTGCGCTACTATCTTAATAAACCCTTTCATCCATGTTGCAATCGGGGCCTGATCTAGTACCTGTCTATGCGGGACATATACCTATCATTGTTAGCGGAAGGCCGATTATCAAACGGTTCGAAATCTTACGTCTTAAACCTTCCCAAGATAGATATGTAGCCATGTCGTGTTAGAGACGCAATTAGCGGAGCTGCTTTCAGGGCGGCACTAAATTTCTTAGAGATCTGCCAGCAGATCATCCGTCGAGAGCGGTAGCTGGGCCGTACGAGCTCTAGGCATGACCGATTTCTTTTTGGGGAAGCAGTACACCGTAATAGTCTGAAAATGATAGCGTAGAAATTGTAGAAAGAACGAAGCCGCTAGCAGCTGGGGGTGCTAATTCATACCTATCTTATTACCTATCTCATCAAAGGTCACGTGTACCTAGCATTGCCAGGGCGTGGGTGTCCAAGGCCGCTGGCCACCTCCAAGTCAGGATTTAGCTTTTTGAGTTCCTGATTCGATGAAGCATAGTTTTAATCATGCCGTCCTCTGTTGGAGGGGGAACGTTTCTGCTATAGGACACATAGATTTCGGTGGGGGGAGGGCTTGGTTGCGCGGACCTAGATCGGGATCAAGAAACAAGGAAGCCAGAAAGCGGCCTCAAAAAACGTCCAAAAAAAAAATTGCGTTCGCCGGGAATCGAACCCGGGGCCCATCGATTCTGATTAAACAAATGAATGCTTAACTGGCAACGATGGATTTTACCACTAATCTATCGTTGCGAGCGCTAAAACTTGGCACGGAATCGGAAGTTTTGGCCCCGGCTGCTTTTACACATTAGGTTGTGCTTCGCTAAAATTCATCACACGCCCGCCCGTAATGGATGGTAGACTTTGGCTACGATTGGACACATCGGGTGACAAGGTCCCGCTGCAAGCTTATCTTATGAGTCATAGATTCAGGATAGCGGGTCGGCGATCTGTAATTGAATGAGATTTTGTGATTCATATTGTTTGACTCCTTGTCCAGTGTTCTACGCTCAATCTTGGGTCGTGGCATGACTTCTTGGTATCCTTCTGTCTGTTTCTAGGAACATGCGCAATACCCAGTAGTGGAAGGCTTTGATCCCGTTTCCTGGTTTCCGTTTCCCTGGACATGCACTGACTTCCCGAAGCTGGACCGACTTCTCAGCGCCTGTTCTGCGACCCCAGGAATTGATACCGGTCTCGCTGGTCGTCCAATTATTACACACATGACCAAGCCATTTTTGGGAATCTGGTGCCTTGACAGCCGTGAGCCAGGGCTATCCTCCTCATTTTTATGAAAAATCCCTCAGCACTTTGCCAACACATGGTCATGGCCCAATAATAGTGGGCCTCGGACCTTCGGCCTGAGGCATTGATTAGAACCCGTCTGGTGGCGTTCCCCTCACCCTTTTTTTCTCTCGCACGTGAATTTACCTCTCTCGTAACCTCCTATCCAACCGTTTTTAATCAGGTCTCTTGTCTTTACGAGTAACCGCTTGGCCTACTGTAGTTAGACCAGCAAGGGGGGTGTGCATTTTGACACCTTACTGTAGCACACAGGAATTCTATGGTCTGCCTCAGGTGGTAAAGCCCTCAGTCGTACCTCCTTGTCTTGGATCTCAGAATTGAGCTTATCATAGGCTCGCATTCCGCAAATACATTGGCTGTTGTCCTTGCTGCTGAGTTTGTTTTACTTCTCGTTCGGCTTGAAATGGAGCATCCTGTCCCCACCCAGGCTGAGGATGGTGCTGATACTCTTGTTGCTGTCCTTGCGCTTTCTGGGGGACCTGTCGTTCGGATTGAACGGGAGCCTTGCATCGGAGATGTCTAGGAATCGCTTCTAGGAATTGCATATGCGGTTCAGATTAGGTGGAAATAACGCTTCCGGGGTATACCAGAAGGTAGTTTCAAGACACCCCTAATGCAAATCAATGCAATTAACATTAACAATAGGGTGAAAGACTAAGCCAACATATCCAAAGGGTTAATTTGAAGCACTGGTTACTCAGGCTAGTACTAGTCAATTGCACAGTAACGTACCTCAGCCTAGGGAAGTCAATTTCAGGAGCCAGAAAGACTCCCGTGATCAGCTGATTAGCGGTCTTTTGGCTCAAGGGGCGTCCTTATATCGAGTACCTAAGAGGCGTATCTCTTTAGTAGACTCAAGCTCTGATTGGCTAGACCCAAACCTCCATAAGAGCCATAGAACGGCGAAGAGAGGGTACTGTAAAGCTTGCTGGGGAGGACGCTTTTCTGACCGGCCCAAAAAGAGGGTTGCTTTGGCAGAAATTGCCGTGAATAAGCACCGTCAGAGAGCAAACAAACAGAGATCTTTTGGGTGTAAACAGTGTGGTATTCATTTATGTAAAGACGGAGGTTGTTTTGAGCGATTTCATAGAGAATAGATCTACTTTTGACGGAATAAGAGCTATTCTGAGGAAATTCTAGCCTCCTGGTTGGTCAGAATTAAGCGACTTGGCACGCGCACGGGCCAATGCAAAGCTGGTGGCAGCTTGGGGGATATCTGGGAAACACGTGTTCACGGCAGACCCCGCGTTACATCCTCATTTGACACTTTCGTGCAACATCACCCAAATCACCTTTTGTCTCGACGAGGCTCCGATGCTGACCATCAAGCGCCCATCAACCGCGCCATCAAACAATCTACGTGAGCCATCATTCAAGCACGATGAGCAAGGTACTTGACTTCGACGAATACACTATCGCCTGGGTGGCGGTTCTAGAGATCGAGGCGGAGGCTGCCTTGGGCATGCTGGACAAGAAACACGACGGGTACTTCGAGACAGGTCGAGGCGACGATTATATATACATTGGAGGGGAACTCAACGGACACAAGATCGTGGTTGCGACGTGGCCAGCCGGTCAGAACTACGGTCCTGGCGCTGCTGCTGCGCTCGTGAATCAGGTGAAGGCGCGCTTCTCGAATATCTGGTTTGCCTTATTAGTTGGAGTCGCTGCTGGTCTACCTAACCACTCTCCCAAGCCTCCTGCGAAACTTCGCGATATCCGCCTCGGTGACGTCCTTGTCTGCGTACCAGATAAGGACAGCGTTGGCATAATCCATTACGACCTCGGGCGCGACACAGAGGAGGGTTTCTTCCCAAACGGCCGGCAAGCAGAGACTCCGGCGATTGTTAGGTCTGCGATAAGGAATATTCAACTTACCAAGAAGAAGCCATTCCGAGAGGGAAACACCTTGGCGGAGTACCTGGCGAACGTTCAACGGGCCGATGAGGACGGCAGATTCCTATGTCCTAGTCAGTCAGAGGACAAGTTGTTCGCGAGATCAGAGGATACCTTAGTCACAAGGGAACCTCGCGATGAGTCTGAGCGCACAAAAGTCTGGTATGGCAACATTGGGTCTGGCAGCTCATTGGTGCGGAACCCCATCCGACGAGATGAATTGCGAGACAAATACGATCTCATTGGGTTGGAAATGGAGGCAGCCGGGATTATGAACACGCTGCCGACAGGAGTAATACGTGGAGTCTGTGACTATGGAGATAGTAAGAAGGACAAGATCTGGCAGCCGTATGCAGCCGCTGCGGCGGCCGCCTATGCGAAAGGGATTCTCTGCACTATAAACCCTAAGGTGAAGGCACAGACAGGTTAGTAGCGCTATTTGTATTATAGTGTTTTATCTCTCTAGGTCGAGCAGGGACATCTCTATTAGATACAAGAAGACAATACATCATACTAGGAAGCTCCTTTTTCTTTCACAACCAGGAAAGGAGCAATTAGCTAATGTAGTAAAGGGATGATAAAGGCAAAACACCTTAGCGGTACTAGCATTCTTCGAAGCGACTCGATTTTTTCGCAACAACGGCTCATACCCCGGGAAGATGTGAAAGAATTTCTTGCTGATGCATTTCGTGGAGCTGGAACTGCCCGAGTTGTTATACATGGCCTCCCGGGTATAGGGTATTGTCTCTTCTCTATTGTCTAAAAGATTCTCTTGTAGCTAAGGAGCCATTACAGGAAATCGACCATGGCAAGACACTTTGCACAACAACATCAAGGAGATATGGCCGTTCTGTGGATACCCGCTGCTACTGAAGCGGATATGACAATAGCATTCAAGCAATATGCCCAGCAGATCTCAGAAGAGGACGCCGATTACCCAGAACCCGTATCGCTCGTCGGCCGTCTACTCTCAGAACGTTTTCCCGGTAATTGGGTGGTAATTTTAGACGGACTCGACGATACTTCTATCAACGTTCAACGCTACAACTTCGCTGATCTGCCAGCAAGCAAAATCTTGGTCACAACCAGGAATAAGGGTTTGGCTTCTCATATAGGAGCTACTCATATTCTCCCCATTAATCCACTCGATGAGACAACAGCTTTATCGCTCCTTAGTACTTATATGTTCACGGGACCGATGCCGTCTTCTCAAAATGGACTACGAGAGACCGAAATTTCTCAGGCTGAGAAAGAAGCCAGAAGACGCCTTGTGAAGGAGCTTGGTGGTCTTCCACTCGCAATCTCAATCATTGGTTCCTCAATGCGAGAAGATGGTCGCGCCTCAGACATTAAATGCCAAACCTACCTGACCTGGTCTGATGACGTTAAAGATATTCTTCTTGAGCAAGACCCGGAGTTTCCCGACTACTCCTCTTCTGTATGGAAAGCTTTCACATTTGCATTTCAAAAACTTCTCCTCGACACTGCCGCTAATCAACACACTAAGTCAATGGCCTGTTTTGCCGCATCTTGTGAGAATGGTTCAAACTTCGCTGGATACCTCAGACTGTATCGTCAAATCAGAAGCGGAAATGGAAACAATGTCTCAGGATGCGCGGCTATGGATCAGATGAAATTTTTGGACAACGGCTTTTTCGAAGTCACGATTGCCAAACTTGCGGCCTCCAATCTAATCACTCTCAACTGGATCGAGGATGGTCCAATCACTTCACCTTATATCGAGATACATTCCTTGGTGAGAAGATGGCTTGAACGCCGAAACCGTAACCAAATTCTCGCATATACTTCACCGAAGTTGTGGCTTTTAGGATTCGGCATGTACGATCAGATTCTTCAAGATCAGGTTGGGCTAAAGGACTTTGCCCCCTTGATAAATGAGATGACAGCCCATCTTTCCAAAGTTCCCGGCGTGGCGCAAAACAGTTGTGTTCCAACCACACAAATCATCTTCCCTTTTTTGATCGACGCCCATAGGGGCTTGGCAAAGTCAATCGCACATTTACCACCAAGTTCGGCACCTCAAAGCCGCTTGCACGAATTTTCCAAGCATTTAGAATCTGAGATAGCAGAATCATACACAAACAACCTTGAGGATCTTGACTGGAGGATTGTTTTCAGAGATTTCATGGAAGAATTCAAAGAACAGGTTGATTATGCCGCGAAGTCCGATGCGAACCGTCAAGAGTACACCCTCAAAGACTTCTTTTTAAACACATTGGACGATCATGAATGCATTCCGATTGCATTTCGCCTTGCTACTCCATCTGATTTCTCTTGTGTAGGGCGAGCAAGCTTCATTGAAGCATTCGCGGTGGAGATCATTGACGCAGTAGAATGTTTGCTAGATAAACATCTTAGTAAGGAGGCGACCAGACAACTGGGCAACTTGCCTAGGGAAGAGTTCGGTGAACCCATCTCCCAGTGGTGCAGAAGATGGAATGATGATATTGAAGAGATCATTTCTCGCTCTCTTGATAGAGTAGTGGCTAAACGTATTATGGGCGACGATATTGAGACTCATCCTACGGAACGACCCACGCCCATGACGTCCGTGTCCGGAGCGGAAGGTTCGCTTGGTTTCCTCACGGCGATGACAAGCTCGGATAAACCCCGAAATGCTTTCTTCGCCGTCCTTCGCCGAGCTACCATCGCAGCCACGGGACAATTCTTGAGCACATCACCGGTGGTGGGTATTTTGGATGGCCTACGGGATGAATTTGGGGATGCATGCGCTGCTCCGTTGCGGGAACACCTCGGGGAGCGAGCACTCAGCATGCAACACGGATCCATCCCTCAGTTCCCTACGTCCGAAGCCAGGGACGATTCGTTCAGCATGCTATGGCAACTTGCTTGGCCAATGAGATTTCCTTGCGCTCTGGAAAGCTTAATTGCTCAACAGGTGGTCGACTCAATTTCCAAAGACCTTAAAAATAGTGCGCGAGAAGGCTTTCTAGCCGCGATCAAAGACTATTGCTTATCAGCAGTATCGGATGATTCTTCGGAAGTGGCTGAATATTTGACAGAAGAGGTCTTCCAAGAGAGCGGCATCAGCAATTTATTCCCCAACTGGATCGCATCCGGATGGATTGACCTTCCTAATGATAACGATGAAGAAGAGCCAAGTTATATCCGTCTGTTGGATGAAGCACGATCTCTTTTGCTGGAAGCCATGCGGCTAATCTACCGGAATCATGACGATATTCCAGGACGTGACATGGCGCTGTACGCAGTAAAGCGGACACTTGCATGTCGAAAGGAGCTCCATAATACAGTCATGGGTAGACTCAATCAACCTGACTTGACTGACCAGACAGGAGTCGGGGCTTTCTTTGCGAAAATCTACTTTGCGGATTGCGATCTTGGCCTTCGCCAAGTATACTCGCTACTGCACGATTCGAACCTCAAGAATGATGTAGATCTCCTTGAAGCTCTTGTTAGTGTTGAGGATCAATGGTCTCGACATAAGGAACATCCATCGAGCACAGAAGAGTAGAATTAGAACGCTACGTCTGTTTCCGAGGAGGAAGGATGCTAACTGCCCAGCGGTATGGTGTTGCGTTCCAGGAGTGTCCTGACAGCTAGAGTACTCCCCTGCCACACTTCTTGAACGCCATTTTAGATACAGCAGTTGTTCCCAATATCTTTCAACCAACACTTAAACACAATACTTGCTACATATTCACCACCTCCTGGATCTACTAGGCAAAATCAATCTCCATGGCTCTTCCTCGATGCTGCCCGATGCGGGAGCGGCCTGCATCGCTGCCATCATCTACGACTGCGCGTTTTCTCTTAGAGTCCTGAAGAATTCTCTGTATTAGATCCCCGGGGAATTGGTAAAAAGGCTTGTGCTGGGAGTGGGTAGATTGTAGGACGTCCTTCACGGGACGACGAATCAGATGGCGCGCGATGGGCCTGGTTGGGAGGATTCATTGATGTGGGGTATATAAACAACTGTCAATATTGACGTGAAGCGTGATGATTCGTTGGTGACCATGGCGAGATTTTCCTAAAGCTGCGCGAGATACTAGAGTGACGATGAGGGAACTTGCGTACCGTAACAGAGTTCTATGCAACTTTGTGCATTCTTGTCGTCGTATGGTATTGTAATTTTAATGTGGGGGTCTACTGTCCCTTTCATCTTCTATGGCTTTTATTGCAACCGAAAGCTACAAATTTTGTATTGGAGTATAGTAAGTTCGAACAGCGTTGATATATCTTACTTTCGTTAATGTATCCATTAGGTCTCGATGTTAGCAGTCTTTTGTATTGCTGCGACACTTACCCCGCACTTTGACCATCCTCGTCTGCGACTGTGGAGAGCCGCAACATATGGCTGTTTAGGGTTCTCATCAATCTCGCCTATTGTTCACGGACTCGTTCTTTATGGATGGACGGTACAGAAAAGTAGGATGGGGTTGCTTTGGATTTTATTCATGACGGCACTCAATTTGATTGGCGTAGCGATTTATGTGTACAGAGTATTTACCCCCATCAATATGCTGTCCCCGTTTCTTACATGTCTTACAGATACCGGAACGATGGTTTCCTGTAAAGTTCGACATATTCGGGAACAGCCACCAACTGTTCCACTTTATGGTTATATTTGCAGGGCTTGCCCATATGTTTGGCCTATTGGGTGCATTTGAATACGTACATAAAATGGAAAATAGGTGTTGATAACATGGATATGTCGAAATTGTAGACATCAAGCCATGCTGCATTGTCTAAGTAACGTTTATCCATGCGTACTGAAAAACCTAGTATGCCGAAAACACTTCATAGTTTAGGGGTCTTAAATCTCTATCACTTACATAAATAAAGCTATGATCTGTTCGTTATTGTTCTTTAACGATTTCTCTATTACATTTTAATTCGCACTTGGAAACATTTCGTACTTTAACGTCCCTCCCTACGTGCCGAGAAACCCTGCGTGCCGAGAAAAACCATAGGTACTTTGACTTTAAGCATCTCAAACTCCACACCAGCTTATAAGTATATAAAAATAAAAGATCAGTAGCATTATACAGCTATTCGTTAGCAATTTGACCCCTTCCGAAGAATTTTTTTATAGTCGCATCGTCGCCCTTTCGCCTGATTTATAAGAAGCCTCCGTTTAGGCTCCAGTACGAGTCCTCTGCCACAGCTATATTAGCGAGTTCTTATTATCCCTTGCACATCTTAAAAGTTCTTATATGAGCTTCAGATCCATATTTGTTTGTCTGAGACCCTCATAAGCTTTGTGACTGGCGCGCAAACAGCTGCAGGGCCGCCACGTGGTTCGGTACTTCTGGTCGACGGAACTAACGATTCTCGGCTAGAAGGGACTTACTTTTATGTTTACTTCGGTACTCCGTACATGTGGTAAAGATCAAAGACTTGGCGTCTGTGCGTGCTACTCGAAGATTCCACTTCACATGGGGTGTTAACCAATGAACGATATCATATTCAAAGCTTCAAATACCATGCATAGGCAAGTATCGGCCTATATTCATATTAGTTGGTTCAGCCCTGGTCTCCCTGACGAATGCCTAAAACCACAATCCTGTCCCTTACAGCTTCACAAGAATTAGTAGGTAGCCAGAGATACCTAGTAGTACCTTCTACTAGCCATTCACCAGTTACGTGTAAGGTCGGAATGTGTTTGCCATGGGAGAGAAGGCCACGGACCTGACCGCGCTAGAATGGCCCTCGAGCGTCGGCTGTAAGGCTCCTGTCGCTGCGTCCCAGAGCCGCACCGTCATGTCGTCAGAGCCCGACACGACCTGCTTGCCGTCGGCCATTGCGATGGTAAAGCGGTAGAAGCTTGATGAGCAAGAGAGTTGGTCTGAGAGTGGTGGGACGTTGAAAAAGGCGCAAAATTCGGCTCCCTAATGCTGGTCGCCGTTCAAGGTCAATGAAATACAGGCGCAGGACGGTATGTTGCGCCTTCCACCAAAGCAAAATGAGACAGACCCACGTCAATACTTGGGAGAGGATAATTATTAATGGTAAGAACTCGAATTATCGAGGAACTGCTTGTGTTGACCTCGAGGCACTGGAATTTTCCTCCAGCTTTGTGCGAGGGGAAAATGAGAAGATCATCGAGTCACTAAAAGAGAAGTTTAAGAAAGAATGATGCTATCGTCTCGAGCCTCGAAACCATGTACGGCAGTGGACTGGGCGAATGTGATACTCAACGATGTCGCGGAGTCGCGAAGGGTTACCATTTACTCGGACAACATGTCAGCTCTCCAAGCCATCGCCAAGCCAAGACACCAGAGCGGCCAGGCATTCATTCGACACATTGCTAGAACCATATGGAATCGGGAAGGAAGTGGGAAATACATCCGGCTGGCGTGGATCCCAAGCCACGCGGGGGTTCCAGGTAACGAGGCGGCTGATAAGTTGGCGGCCACAACCACAAGTCCCGAGAGCCGGGTTGCGACTTTGCCATGGTTCCAGGGCAAGTTCAGGTCGGTTGTAGCAGGGAGGGTCAACCGGGCTCAACAGATCGCGAGACCAATCAGTGAATGGACCACAGGCAGACACCTCAAAATGGTCGACGCAGCATTGCCGGGAAAGCATGTCAGGCTCCTTTACGACACACTCTCAAGAGCGGAATCTCAAGTACTATCACAATTGCGGACTGGACACTCTAAACTTCGAAGCTTCCTAGCGAGGATTGGAGTAGCGGAGACTGATCAATGTGAATGCGGTCAGGGGAGGGAAGACACCCGACATTTCCTCTTCCATTGTCAACGATATCAACACCTGCGGGAGATATGATCACGGAAGGGAAGGGACGCTATGGTGATCTGTCATACATGTTAGGAGGGAGGTCTTCTCGCCTAAATCCTGATGGGTCGAGCCCTGATGGACCGATGGACAAGTGGAAACCAAACTTGACAGTGGTTAGAACGGTGATCAAATTTGCGTTGAAGACAGAGAGGCTAGGCCCGCATTCTCAGCTAGCATCACTTACACAAAACTCCCAGCGGTTTGGGGCATAAGGGTCGAACAGAGTAGACTCGGGGGCTGTTGAATGAATCTTGGATCCGTGATAGAAGATTATGTAATTAGTTTAGTCTAGCTAGAAGTGGGGGGCCAGCGGCCCTGAACAGCCAACTGGAATTCATCATCATTATCATCATCATCATCGTGGTTGCCTGGCACGATCTTCCAAACCTCACCGATTCAGGCTGCATGTTGCAGGGTTGCGAATTCGGGATCTGGTCCTAGCCTGTGGCTGTGCGAAGCCATCAACCGTCGTCGCTGATCTCTTCCGTAACGATCTCACAGCCTACGAACCCCTAACTCAACGACCTTCTTCCTGCCCTTCTAGCTTCCAAACGGGATCAAGGAAGCAGTTTGTTGCTAAATTCAAGGTAATCTGCTACTAGCAAGCCCTCGCAAGTAAGACCCAGATCTCTACTGCTACGTTGTCCGCTAACGCCCTCTTTCGCAACACCACAGCCTAAATAATGCGTCTGCTTAATACAACTAAGCGCAAGCTTGAAGAGTTCGGAGGCAACAAGATTCCGCTGTACGCGATCCTCTCACATACGTGGGGTGAAAGTGAAATTACTTTCCAGGATATCGAAGGTGATGACGCAGAAAAAAAGGTGGAATATGAGAAGGTCAGAAACACCTGCGACATGGCCGCAGCCCACGGATTCGATTATGTTTGGATCGACACTTGCTGCATTAATAAGACAAGCAGCGCTGAGCTCTCTGAAGCGATCAATTCCATGTACCGTTGGTACCAAGATTCCGGAGTGTGCTATGCATATCTCGCCGATGTGCCGCCGAACGCTGTTGATCACCGAACTGAAGCCATAGGCCCTGAATTCTCAACAAGCAGATGGTTTACCAGAGGATGGACCCTTCAGGAGCTTATCGCTCCTCCAACTATAATATTTCTTGACCAGAAATGGCAAGAAATGGGCACTAAGTCAAGCCTACAACGGATGATATCTGAGATCACGGGCATACCTACCAATATCCTCCTAGGAGGAGACCTCGAAGATGCTAGTGTCGCACAAACAATGTCATGGGCTTCGAAAAGGAAGACAACGAGGGTTGAGGATCTTGCCTATTGCTTAATGGGGATATTTGGCATCAACATGCCCCTGCTCTACGGAGAAGGAGAGAGGGCATTCACTAGGCTCCAGGAAGAAATTATGAAGGTCTCGGATGACTATAGCCTCTTCGCCTGGAAATCATCTGAGAAACATGGCGGCCTCCTAGCAACTTCCCCAGCCGCGTTCTTCGATTCCGGCGAGATCACCCCATCCAATCCTTCTAGTACCTTAAGCGGGGCCATAACTGTGAACAATAAAGGAATTCATTTGAAACTCCGCTTTAGAACTGTTTTTCAAGACGTTGGGCTTGCCATCCTTCCATGTAAGGAGAATGGGAAAGAGGTCGCAATCTACGTAAGGGCTATGTCAGACACAAACGAGTACTTTTTGAGGGCACTGAGTGATAGGCTCGAACTGCTCAATCTAAAAGATTTCAGCCATTCAGGATATTACGAGAAAATTATATGTGTCCGACAGGAGCGACGGGTACGAAAGAATCAGTCGTCGCTACCAAAGGCTGCAGCGAAGGGGCACGAGGCGGTGGTGAAGCTGCTACTAGAGAGAGGCGCTGAGCTGGATACCAAAGATGATGGTGAGAATGGTCGGACGCCGCTGTTGTTGGCTGCAGAGAATGGGCACGAGGCGGTAGTAAAGCTGCTGCTAGAGAGAGGCGCTGAGCTAGAGGCTAAAGATGATGATGAGAATGGTCGGACGCCTCTGTTGTTGGCTGCAGAGAATGGGCACGAGACGGTAGTAAAGCTGCTGCTAGAGAAAGGCGCTGAGCTGGAGGCCAATGATCGGAATGGTCAGACGCCGCTGTTATTAGCTATAAAGAAGAGGCACGAGGCGGTACTAAAGCTACTACTAGAGAGAGGCGCTGAGCCGGAGGCTAAAGATCGGAATGGTCAGACGCCGCTGTTGTTGGCTGTAAAGAATGGGCACGAGGCGGTAGTGAAGCTGCTGCTAGAGAGAGGCGCTAAGCTGGATACCAAAGATGATGGTGAGAATGGTCAGACGCCTCTGTTGTTAGCTGCAGAGAATGGGCACGAGGCGGTAGTAAAGCTGCTACTAGAGAGAGGCGCTGAGCTGGAGGCTAAAGATCAATATGGTCAGACGCCGCTATTATTGGCTACAAAGAAGAGGCACGAGGCGGTAGTAAAGCTGCTGCTAGAGAGAGGCGCTAAGCTGGAGGCCAAAGATTGGTATGGTCAGACGCCGCTGTTGTTGGCTGTAAAGAATGGGCACGAGGCGGTAGTGAAGCTACTGCTAGAGAGAGGCGCTGAGCCGGAGGCCAAAGATTGGTATGGTCAAACGCCGCTGTTGTTAGCTGTAAAGAATGGGCACGAGGCGGTAGTAAAGCTGTTACTAGAGAGAGGCGCTGAGCCGGAGGCCAAAGATAATGGTGAGAATGGTCAAACGCCGCTGTTGTTTGCTGCAGCGAAGGGGCACGAGGCGGTAGTAAAGCTGCTGCTAGAGAGAGGCGCTGAGCTGGATACTAAAGATGATCATGGTCAGACGCCGCTGTTATTGGCTGCAGAGTATGGGCACGAGGCGGTAGTGAAGCTGCTACTAGAGAGAGGCGCTGAGCTGGAGGCCAAAGATAATGGTGAGAATGGTCAGACGCCTCTGTTGTTGGCTATAGCGAAGAGGCACGAGGCGGTAGTGAAGCTGCTGCTAGAGAGAGGCGCTAAGCTGGAGGCCAAAGATCGGAATG
>MU270607.1:0-19097 GCA_021432625.1 Leptodontidium sp. 2 PMI_412 | reverse complement strand
TAGAGAGAGGCGCTAAGCTGGAGGCCAAAGATCGGAATGGTCAGACGCCGCTGTTGTTGGCTGCAGAGAATGGGCACGAGGCGGTAGTAAAGCTGCTGCTAGAGGGAGGCGCTGAGCTGGAGGCCAAAAATGATGATGAGAATGGTCGGACGCCTCTGTTGTTGGCTGCAAAGAATGGGCACGAGGTGGTAGTGAAGCTGTTGCTAGAGAGAGGCGCTGAGCTAGAGGGCAAAGATCAATATGGTCGGACGCCGCTGTTGTTAGCTGTAAAGAATGGGCACGAGGCGGTAGTGAAGCTGCTGCTAGAGAGATGCGCTGAGCTGGAGGCCAAAGATAATGGTGAGAATAGTCAGACGCCGCTGTTGTTGGCTGTAAAGAATGGGCACGAGGCGGTAGTAAAGCTGCTGCTAAAGAGAGGCGCTAAGCTGGAGGCCAAAGATGGACGTAGTCAGACGCCGCTGGTGTTGGCTATAAAGAAGAGGCACGAGGCGGTAGTAAAGCTGCTGCTAGAGAGAGGCGCTGAGCTAGAGGCTAAAGATTGGTATGGTCGGACGCCGTTGTTGTTAGCTATAGAGAATGGGCACGAGGCGATAGTGAAGCTGCTGTTAGAGAGAGGCGCTGAGCTAGAGGCCAAAGATTGGTTTGGTCGGACGCCTCTGTTGTTGGCTGCAGCGAATGAGCACGAGGCGGTAGTGAAGCTGCTGCTAGAGAGAGGCGCTGAGCTAGGGACTTATGATCGGACGCCGCTGTTATGGGCTGCAGAGAATGGGCATGAGGCGGTGGTAAAGCTGCTACTAGAGAAGGGAGCTCAAAACTACAGTAATTCATAGTTACGAAATCATATATATATTTTATTATAATAACTTTGATAAAGACGGTCCTAGGGGAGCTGATCTTCATATACTATAGAATGTTGGTGCGGTAACGACGATAACGGTTAGGAGCTATATTTAGTATATGGAGTCCATTGAGCCCCTTCAACTGGGATAACCAATTGAAGATCTTCAGCTCCCTAGATGGCGCACTAATGATAGTGATGAGAGCGATGATAATGGCGAAGAGAGCTATCTGTTGGAGGTGGATGTCACTTGCACCACGCTGGGTGTCCTTCATTGGCTCACTTCAGATGTTCAGGGGTACGGAAGGGGGTTCCAAGTGGGTCTCGTCCACCGTGGTCAGTGGCAAGGTACTGTTGACCATAGAATAACAATTTCTACAAAGTACAAAGTAGCGAAAGAACATAAGTACCAGGCTGGACGAGACCCACTTGGAACCCCCTTACGTACCAAGCGAAGCTCTGGCCTGCACGAAGGATCTGAAGAGAGCTTGAGGAGGAGTATGTAAGGAGTCAATCACAATCCATATCCCAGTTCCAATCATACTTTGAAGTTATCAAACTGCTCAAGTCAGTGACCATGAGAATCGACATGTCACGCGTTGACTTCGCTTAATTGTTTACTCTGCGTTTCGCATCTGAGACGACATTGATGTATAACTTATAGTATACTATTAATTGTCCTGTCGACGGCGTTAAAAACCCGTTTAACTATCCCCCCCTGCTTTATTATAACCATTGGCCTATCTCCAAATTTCGGTACCGTAGCACGAAGCTCCTATTAAGAAAGAATCTAAGCTTTGAAGACATAGAGCACAAGGAAACCTTTATGCCGGATTTATCCGGACAAAGCGGGAGGAGGTACGTAACGTACGAAAGGTGGACAGTGGGTCTCGTCTAGCCTAGTATTTTCCCTCGCTAATTGTAGAGATCTCGGTGGGGTTTTTGATGAGGGCGCAGGGCGGTAAGCCACGGCAGAACAACAAAACGCTGTAAATAAACACGTCCATAAAGCTTAACTTCTTAATAACTCAACCAATTTTTATCAGAATGCCTCATAAACCACGCCATACGAAAGGCCGTCACCCAAAGCCTCCTAAAACAGGTCGGCGTGAGCAACCTCTTGATCGCCGTCAGCAAATCAGCAAATTGCAGCTACCGATGGCCGCACCTCCGCGAAAACGAGGCACAGAAGTGGAAGGATCAGGAGAACCCCCCGAGTATAAGGAATACTCAAAAGATACGAAAGAAGGCTAGAAAGCGTCGAGAAGTTGATGGGTTGCGGAATGGGAAAGGGCGCAAGCCTTTAGGGGATATAACATATGTTGCGAATGGGTGGAGAGGTAGCCACAAGAAGCTCAACGCAAAGGAAGAGAGAGAGCTTGTTGGAAAGGCCTTGAGCTCCCGAGAAGAGCGCAGGAAGACGGCGGACGAGCATTGCACCGATTTCTTCAATAAAACCGGCAAACAAATCTCTCCCGACTTGTATACCAAGACGATGTAAGCCGCAGGCATATGCAGGAAGAAAGCCGAATATAAACCAGCTCTAACTGACGAGCATAAGAAGGAACGACGAGAACTGGCTGCCGAGCTTCAGAAGGTACTGGAGGAATGCTAGTTTGGCCTTTATGGATGCAGCTTCAATTCGACTTAATGAGGATCAAGCGGACCTGTGTTGGCAAGGCCAAGATGAGGGGTATCATGAAGATGTCAAGGTTGGCACAAACAAGAACGACGATTACTCTTGTGGTCAGTTCTTTGGAGTTATAACCCTTGGGAAGCGGAACAGTCCTTGCGAGGTCTTTGTTACGGAAACCCCAGTTGAAAGGCTCTGTCAAAAACACACCTTGAAGAGCTGAACCAACAACAGAACTCTTGGCTCAACGCAACATATCTTTGGAGCTTAGCTGCCCGCGAGAGAGATGAAGAAGTAAGGGGAGCACGATTTAGAGGTGTTCTACCAAGCCAAGATGTGCACCAGAAGAAGCATCACTTCTCTAGAACCGCCACCAAAGGAGGTGTTGACTGGTACCGATTTATCTTTGGATATATCTCTTTTTGGGTTCTCCAATGGTATAATGAACTCTCCGCCGAACGTCCCTTCTTTCGTATAGTCATGGATAATGCCGGTCCACACAAAGCTCGCTCTGCAATCCATCTTTTAGCAAAGTGGGGTATCTTCACGTTCTCTTGGCCTCCTCAATCCCCGGACATGAACCCCATCGAGCAAATACGGCAGCAGGGAGAGTTTGCAGGCTGGCCAGCCGTGGGTGATCAGCAGAACCAGGCAGGGGTAGACGACACGGACGATTCTATGGACAAGGAGGCTACCGAGACTCTGCCAGCCACGAAACTGGAGATCGACAAGCACCATTTCCGACTGCGTGGGATACGCACCCAGCAGCCTCCTGGACGCCAGACAAAGACAACCCAGTACTGACTCGTATGGGGTGAACATCCAAACAGGTCCGTTTCTTGGGTCAAGCAGACGATGTACAGATATTGATGCCACGGCTGTCTTGCGAGCGTTTCTTTCAAAACTCGGTCCCATAGGTAGGAAGGGACGTTATGCAAGTTCACCACATGCGCTGTAGCAGGCGCAGCAAAGGCAAGAAGATTTTCGAGTACCTGGTCGATGAGCTCTCCACCTGGATCACTGAAGATGAACTGCGAATCTCACTCAGTCCTATGTTATTTGCAGAGCTTAAAGGTAACTAGTTGCATCATGAGAGTCTTGTTTTGGAAATCTTGAGGAACAGTTCGCTAATTAACGGAGCAAAATTTAAACAGCAACTCCGATCAAGGATAAGCTCGGCCATACTCCTTCTGCTCCACCAGGCCCGGCACGATCCTGATGCGGGGAAACGGGGAGAGAAGCGGAGGCACCCAAGACATGTATACCGAGGTCAGAAGGGAAACCCACCATTCCGTGAACACCGATGACAATACAACACCTGCGATACTGGCGATGAGGAGCAAGGCGACGAAAGCCACGCGCAGCCCCAGGCTGATTGTGGATGTCGGTCGACTCTCGTCGATAATAGCCACCAACATGCCTGGCGAACTTTTCGGAACCCGTGTGCGGCAACAGAGGCGGTACCCCTCCAAGTTTTGTCTCAAACGGACCAAGATCGGGGTGATGTGACGTACTATCTTGAGTTCAAACTGCCATCGATCTCGGAACGCCTTCATTTACCGATTAATCCCGCAGTATTGGAAATCTGCTCTAGCAAAGAGGCGCCAGCAAAGGCTCCGATTAATCACGATGCTGCCGCACATTCCAAGGTCCATCAAGTACCGCCGCAGCCTAAGAAAAGGCGTGTTGAACGGACAGCAGAAAGCATAGGAACCATCCAGGTGCGCTGTTCGACAAAGTTCAAAGAAGTAATATGGCAACCCTACGATGTGTAGATGGGACGATCGTTCTTGAACTGGAGGTGGGCCGATTGGTTCGTTGACGTCGGGGCTCCTGCAACGGAGACGATCGAGCCGTCAAGCAGCGATGATAATACTTAGCGACTCAAGGGATGGAGATCCGGCCTTCAGCAGTGATAATGGAGATTCTAGCGAGGCCGAGTGCCGTTCGAGCACTAGCAAGCAGAGCCGATGGTCGATAAAGAAAGAGGGTAGGTCTTGGAGCTGGACCTTCCGCAAATTCCCCAGCAGGACTGAGCTCACTTCGAACACGTCACCACGTCCGACCATGCCTATCCTAGTTGCAGCGGCACAACGGCCGGCTCGGTCCTTCCTCCATTACTGTATCTCTGGCAAGACCCGTGAACTGTGGATGGCTGGAGATACGGAGGCATTAAATCATTGGACGTTGGTGACACGTGTATGGCATGATCCACTTACCGCATCTAGGAGACTGCAGCAACAGTGTTTGAATCAAAAGCAGCCTTGCACGCCTTCCCTCCTTTGGTTCCCGTCTTGATGTTGTCTAATTGGTAGAATTGATAAGGCTGCCTAGGCACATGCAAAACGTTTGGTTTATGGTGACCGTTCGCGACCAGACCTGCAATGATGCCTTTTTTGCATGACTCACCTTTTACACACACATCCCCGCACCTTAGCGGCGCAGATCAGGTCCATTTCCTCTATTGTGACTATTTTTGAGGCTATTGGCTCTCACAATTGCTTGTCCTGCTTGTTACAACCATTTTCAACAGCCCCAACCAGAGTCCAGTCCCCTTTTCTCTCCCTGCTAGGTTCCCATGTGTTTGAGCTGGTGTCGCATCAGTATCGAGAAAGACATATGGCCAACAGCATGGTAGTCGTTATCACCAGACACGGTGTCACCAACCTTGGCTGCGGAACCTGGATGAGGTTGAGAATCAAATTGCCTTCAGACCCGATACCACATGGCGTCTTGTGCCGCAACATTGCAGGATTGTGTTTTGCCTGATAGTGTTCGACCTCTTATACCCTGCTCGCCCGGATTCGTACGGGTGTGCATAGCCGTATTCTCAGTCTGCCAACTTGAATGCAAAGATAACCTTGTAACCCTGTAGCAGAATAATGAGCCAGGCCTTACTAATTCGTCTTTAAAGGTTTCTGTTTCCCACATCCAACCGAACATTTACCCAGTTTTCGCAAAGTCAGCGAAGCAAATCACAAACTTTCAAAGCCTTTTATCAAAGCCGTACCAAAACCTCCAAGTATGTATGACAGTATTCATAGATTGCTTCAGGAACTCAATACTCACAACATCTATTCAGACTTCAAAAATGCCCAACGCGGATGAGCAGGCGAAGGAGCAAGCCGAAGCTGCTAAGAAGGCCGAAGCCGAAAGACAGCAACGCGAGGACGCCGCGGCAGTCACGAAAGGGCTGAGCGATGAGACGACCATAAAACAGTTATCGTCAACTGGAGACGCCGCGAAGAAGAAGAGGGGAAAGTGATATGGGTGCTGATGCTCATCACAATGGGCTCTTGTAGTCGGTCGTAGTACCAGTTGGTGCATAATACTTTCGTAGCAGTCCAAATGCTGAAAATACCTATCGGGTCGGGTAGGAAGTGGCCGATATTGGCGAAGTGCTATTCTGCAACAAATACGTAATAATAACTACAACTACAAAGTCAACACTACAGTATTTTGTGGTATAAATGTAGGTCTACTATTTCTAAAGTAACTGTAAAGAGGTTAATGAATTTGATTATTCTTTCGTTGAGGAGTAGTGTGTTGCGCAAGCTGATTTTGGTGTTCTGCACGTGCCTCAATCGGCCACTTCCTACCCGCCAGATGGAATACTTCGTAATCCACCAAAGGTCACGTGTGAAAACAATAAATCCCTGCTTCCTCGGTCGATCTTGAAAAGCCCATTGGCCATCAGCTTAATCTAATCCAGATGCCTAGCCAAACCTTGCTAGCGGCGGGCGCTATCGGCAACTGAAAATAGCTTACAACCTCACAACAATCCTCAGACTGATCAATCCCTCGCAAAATCTTCCTTTCAACGTCTTCGATGTTGAACATGAATGGCGCTACTCCAGAAATTGGACCGGTACCTTCCGGCCTCAGGGATCCGGCGAACGCCCCAGCAGACGTCCCAGCAAAAGAAGCGTCGGCATCAAAAGCACTCACCCTTCCACTTCTCCAGGGCAGAACGACATTAGCTGAGGCTCTTGAAGAGGAGGAGAATATGCTCTTCCGATTGGCATATCCCAGCCAACGCTTTGAATTCTTTCTTTGGATCTTACAACACCGCAAAGACTTCGAAGCTATCGTATCGTACCATCTCTCCTTAGCCGCCAACGAGATTTGTCGATTCGGAGAAGTCGGAGAGTGGAAACACGGCAGTTTTAACGTTTGTATACCGATATACATTGATAATTGGAGCAAGTCTCCAAGGAGAAGAGTACTGCTTAGGGTGCCTCTACCCTATAAAGTGGGAGAATCGGCATATCCTGGTAACGCGAACGAGAAACTACGCACCGAAGCTGCCACCTTTGTCTGGATTGAGGACAATTGCCCCGATGTCCCAATACCTCACTTATGGGGTTTTGGGTTTCCAGGCGGTCAGAGTGTATGAATCCTCTTTGTAGTATTTCGGATTAATTTTCAGAACAAATGCTGATCTAGACAGTTTATGAGGCCTGAAAATGCACCTTTCAGCACGAGAATGATCTGGCATCTTCGACGTGCCATATCATCTTTCTTGGGATCTCCCCTTCCTTGTCGATATATAAGCTACAGCCGTCCAAACATTCTGGAGCATGGATATTTGATTATGGACTACATCGAGACATCAGATGCGGCGATGCTTTCTGAGACTTGGACCAACCTTTGTCAAAGTCAAGACCTGAGGGTCAACCTCTTCCGGGATCTGTCTCGCATCATCCTTTCGTTGAGTCAGTTGCGTCTGCCTCGCATCGGGTCCTGGACAATAGACGAACGAGGTGTCTTAACGCTAGCAAATCGTCCATTGATTCATCAATTTCAGTCCCTCGAAAATGAAGGCATTCCGACCAATATAGCGAGGACTCTTACCTATACGACTGCAGACGCATACTATATTGATCTCCTGGCGTGTCATGATAATCGCATACGAAACCAACCAAACTCTATAGTCGACGAAAAAGACGGTCGCGCACAGATGGCGAATCTGTTCGCGATGCGAGGGCTTCTTCCCCACTTCACAAGCCGAGACCTTCGGTATGGACCATTTGTGTTCAATCTAACCGACCTGCATGGAAGCAACATCTTTGTCGACTGCGATTGGCACATCAAATATATCATCGATCTCGAGTGGGCATGCTCGCTTCCTATAGAGATGCTGGCTCCTCCGTATTGGATCACCAGCCGCGCGGTGGATGAGCTTGAAGGTGACGAGCTTCAAACATTCGAGAAGGCATACCAAGATTTCACAGATATATTCGAAGAAGAGGAGAAAATTTTCTCTCCCACTTATGGTAGTGCTACATACCGCACAGATATCATGAGGAGAGGTTGGAAGATTGGAAATTTCTGGTACTTCCACGCACTAAAAAGCCCCAAAGGGCTGTTCAACCTTTTCCGGCAACATGTGCAGCCAATATTTGAATCGCGACGCGATAATTTCACGCCACATGTCGACGAATTTGCACAGATGGTATCGCCCTATTGGGCTTCTGATGCGCGAGAGGCTGTCGTTGCAAAACTTGCGGACAAAACGAAGTATGAGCAAAAGTTGCGAGAATTGTTTGAGAAGGTGGGCCAGTCCAATAACAAATCCTCAGCCTGAGTACGCGAGCAGAATGATCAAAATGACTTTGGTGGAGTGAATATCGGTGACCTTTATCCTGGCTAGGATTCAATGTAACTTGTAGTATGATAGTTTGGTAGACAGGGTCCTTTTAGATATCATCCGACCTGTGCGGAAATATTTCGACGAACAATTCTGTGATATCAAGAAGTGCCTTTCTTGTGTCCTTTCCTTGCTTGTGGCTCATTGGCAGGGCTGCTGCTGTCTATCTCGTGTCAATATACCTTCAGTCTCGCCCTGATACCGCCCTTCCTCCTTCAACTTCCTGCCACCCGTACTCCGTCCAAATCAACATCGTAATGTCATCGGGTGAAATTGTGTACATGAACCAAATATCCGCAAGTCCAGATTGTTAAGGCATGCCAGGCCATGCCTCAACTCGTTCTGTGTGTGATGACTCCACTTCGATGTTTGGAGCTATGGCCACTCCCTGCTGGGCCAAGTGTGTCTGCTGCGTGTTCTGTGAACGATCCAGATGAACTACTCTACAAAGCTCAAAAAGTAGCATTGCTTAAAGTGACGGCGCCAATCATCCCATCGAGCTAGTTCAAATCGTTTGCATGGCATCCGCTGTACTGGTGCACTCGAGTCGACCAGATCCTCGGGTGGCATGATGGGTAAAGCGTCCCGGGGACGGCTCAGCCTGACGCTTGGCTTGAAGGTCCCTGGTGGTCCTGATAGAGAATATGATGAGATCGCTGCTCCTTGGAATAGGATTAAATGTGAAGTGATTCGTGGAATCGACTGGTAATTGGCAAAGGGTACTTTTATAAACGCTTCATTCACTTATTTGATATCATTGTATTGTACAGCTTTCCCAAACCCTTTGTCGCAATGCTGATGCCCACTCCTCGCCTCGCCTATCCATTTGACTTTCTCAAAAGGCTGATCGCTTCACCATTGCTGCTGCCTACTTCTCACCCATGATCTTGTCATCCATGGTGAATTTGAAGAATGCACATCCAAATAAGGACGTGAAAACGACTCGAGGCGGTGCCGGTAAGTGTAGCGGTTGCGTTGGAGCACCTCAATTGCCATAAATTGCATGGTACCAGCCCCATGACTGGCGACACTCACTGTCCAACTTCTTCTTCCCGTTCTGATCCAATTCCACAGGCGGGCCACTTTTCCTTGACTTTTTGGATACTCTTCCATGGATCCGCTCAGAGACAGAAGGCTGTGGTGTAACTACGAATCTTGAGCTTCCCAGTCCATGCATGCGAATCTGTCAAACGATAACCTCTATCTGGAGGTGTTGCACTACTGTTCGCCTCATTTCAAACTCGGTATCTCTTTCATTCGCTCAACTCTCCTAGCGCAGCATGCACGGCGCTTAAAGGGGAACGCAAGGCTGCGATACCGAGTACTTGCTCGCTGACCCCGCATCTTCCAAATCATGTTATTCCTGCGATGTAATATTTGTCTCTTGTTTTCTATTTCTCGACTGCGAGCTTTCGATTTTGAACAATATAGTCTTTACAAATAGGATTGAATTGCTCGCCATGTCTGGTAGCCTTCCGATGCCCGGTGCATGGAATAGTATGTGGGAAAGTCCTGTTGCGACGACCCAGGACCGCGAGGCTCCTGTTCCTCTTCTAGGAATGGGGAGTGGAACAGTTCCTATTCAGGCGCCCACGCAACACCGCTCTAGCTTAATCCGGGGGGGCCGTGTGGGCCCTCCTCCTCCTCCTTCAAGGCCACCTGTTCGCGAAGTTCCTCTGCCCACGAATCTAGCTCCTCTACCTCCTGCTCGTGCAGCTCCCATACCGATGAGGCAGGTAACCTTCCCTAGGACTTGGGACAATGACTACAATCCTGATCCCGCCGCCGAGGTCCCAGAAGATGCTCCTGGAGTTAGGGAGCCATCTTCGAGGTATGCTTTGTTTGCAGATGCTTCCGACACAGGGGAGAATAGTGATATCGCTGAAGAGAACAAACCACCCATCGTGATAGCAGTATTTGGGCAGACTGGCACAGGAAAGACTTCCTTCATCAAAGCCGTAACTGGGAAAGATCTTCAGATCGGGCATAGCCTTACGTCGTGTGAGACTCACCACCTTGACGTATAATTAGGACACTCGAAAGCTGACTAGGTCTAAAACAGGTACCGAAGATGTTCTAGCCGTACCATGCAGAATTGACAACGAAAATGTCATGCTTGTTGACACTCCCGGCTTCAGTGATACGAACTTTAGCGATACAGAGATTCTGAGACGGATTGCTGCATGGATGAAGGACACATACGACGACGGATTCCTCCTATCGGGAATCATCTATCTCCACCGGATCATCGATCCCCGCATGGAAGGGCCTAGTCTCAAGAACTTGCGCATGATGAAGAAGCTTTGCGGGGCGAATTCGTTGAGCAATGTTGTTCTAGCCACTACAATGTGGGAGAGAGTGACCGAGGAGGAAGGCTCGAGACGCTAGGCAGAGTTGAAACAAGTCTTTTGGAAGGACATGATAGACAGTGGCTCGACCGTCACCAGAATAACGACAGAAACTGGGCATGATGCTCGTGCGCTGGTAAAGTCATTGCTAAAGAACAAACCAATATCAACCCGACTTCAGGAAGAGCTCCACAGCGGCAAAACCCTCGTTCAGACGGAAGCCGGCGTAGAGATCAGGGAGGAAATAGCAAAGCTAGAGCGGAAGCTGAAAGCAGAACATGAAATTGAAATGAGGGAGCTGGAGGTAGCGCAAAGAGATCGTGAGAATTACTTTCCAGCATAGTCATAGATAGTAAGAGGGGCCCGACTAACAAAAGACAGGTAATCGAGAGCTTGCAAGACAAATCAGAGCGGAGATGGTACGGAACAATCTGAGGATAGCACGATTGGAAGCAGAGAAGAAAGAGTTAGAGAATTCGGCCCCGAAGACATTGCCAAAGGCAAAAAGGGAGGGGTTATTTGGATGGGGGAGCTACCGTTGCTTGTTCTGTGACAAAAAGACAAGCCAGTGTGGAAGATGGACGTGCAAGAGCTGCAACCACCAATAGAGAAATATTTGGTAGGCTGTACTGGCCGGAGCGCTGTAGGGATGTTCAATGGTCAACTTAAAACTATTCGGGAGTCAGCAATAAGAGAAATGCTTCCATGCACCATTCCCAATCTCTGAGTCTCAACCAAGATCCGGACTCAATCTACCTAGCAAAGGACTCGTCTGAGACCAACAAAGAAGTGATTGTCTCTAATTCCAAAAGTTATCAGGGACCCGATCATGGTCATCAGTATTGTGCGGCGGTTTTTTTTTGGGGGGGGGGGGGGGGGGGTTGTAACAGCAAATGGTTTGTCTGGGGACAGCTATATAATACACTAAATGTTTCCGCTCGTTCAAAGTGAGGCACGAGCCACCACCTTCGGTGGTCGCCCGTCTTAACATGGGACACGTAGTAACATAGGACAGCTGACTAAGCCCACCTAAATCAAAGATTTTGGTGAGGGCAGCACGGTCTTCAACTTAGGACAGCATCTTAGGACAGGTGAGCTTAGTCAGCTGTCCCATGTTACTACGTGTCCCATGTTAGAACGGGACACCCCCATCGGGGGTGGCACGTGCTTCACTTCAAACTTGCCACCTCCCAGAGGGCGGAGTCGAAGGCACGATTAGAGCACAAGGAAACCTTTATGCCGGATTTATCCGGACAAAGCGGGAGGAGGTACGGAAGGGGGTTGACAGTGGCCAGTCAGAACCAGGAACGTTACAGGGGTTGACAGTGGGTCTCGTACACCCCAAGATATCTGCCTTAACATTTGACGACATTTGTGGAGAAATTTCTAGAATTTCGGATTGTTGATTGGAAGAATAGCCTTGCTGCCTTACATGGGCGTACGAGACCCACTGACAACCCCCTTTCGTACCTTTCGTACGGTTCCGTACTTCGTACGAAAGGGGGTTGACAGTGGGTCTCGTCACCCCTTGTACGGTAGTAAGGTAATTCTTCCAATCAACAATCTGAAATTCTAGAATTTTCTCCACAAGTTTCCTTGTATGTTAAGGCAAGGACACGCGGCGTACAGGCTCGTCGGTTGGTATCAGCTAAGAAGTAAAGTCACAAGAGATTCGGTTCTCAATAGGAATTGAGACGTTACAAGCAATGGTTAGACTGCTATATGAATTGAGCACCAAGCTCTACTACCCAGGAAACTACTTTGTTTATATAGAACTTCGTAACATTGGACTTCGCTGGACCCCTGGCGGTCCCAGCGGTTCATCACGTGATCCCTGGTTCCCGTGATTCCGTCCTTGTCTTGGCTTCTCTGTGCAGCAAGGCTGCCGAGCCTCAGGGCCAAGACACTCAGGGTCCCTCCTGGCGGTGCCAAAACTGCAGTGCTCTGTGGCAGCGCTTTGACCACAGAGCCACACGTGGGAACCTGAGTAGGGTTCGTGACAATACGATCGTACGTCGATTTCTACGTAAGAGGATCCGTGGCCTCACGCGCTCCCGAAGAGATTCTACCGCCTTTTGGAAACAGGCTCTCACCCACGCTCAGGAAAAGGTCTTCTGTTCATGGCGCGGAGGTAAGCGCTAGGCCAATTCTAGCTTACCGCTTCACGTCGCATGAGATGGACCCACGCTAATTAGCGTTTCCTGTGCTGTTTTACGGTAAAACAGGAACCAGGATCTCGTTTTCTGCCAGACCCCACGCCCCTTTCTTATTGTGCCTTCAGGTCGCGACCATGGCCTCGATGCCAGCTTGCTGATCATCGACTTGCTCAAGTGAGTGACCATGAAAATCGACATGTCACGCGTTGACTTCGCTTAGTTACAGTAGATTCCTACGAATACCATGTGCGAGTCGTGTCTGATGCTATCCAGTGTTCTAGAGACAGAGGTGTGCATCATTCAGACTTACACTAAATGTTCTCCGACTTAGTTATAGCCAGTTTCTCGACTGATGAAAAGAAGCCACTGGCAAGAAACGAGGATTGTGATAACCAGGGTAACGAGATCGGTTCCCCAACGACGTCTGATTCCTGGCGAGGGTGTGACAGTTCAGATTCCGATGGCGGCGCTCTACTGTGAAAGGTTTCTTGTTAGGAGATTGCGGATAGTGGGCCAACTAACTTATGATCTGTGAGCTTTTACGGCTTTTCAAGATTGGTGTGATATTCTAAATGTAGCAAGATAACAGCCATAAACATAAAGATACTCTTGAATAACGAGTGTGAACCGGTGACCTGCGAAAGAGACCATGCCTAATTTCAGCCTACGCTATATCAGTGTTCTCCACCATCTGTTGCGTCTCAGATCTGGAAGTGAAGCAAGGAGAAGAGGCCTAGGGACGATTAGGAAACTGTCTGCTCGATGCATCACCTTCACGCCTGCAACCATAACGAATCTTCTCTGCTCGAACACTGCCTCCTCAATAACAAGTTTGTGAACTTCAAAGGACTGCGCTGAGAAACGCCAAGACAGCTAAACAAGTAGTTGCAAGTGCAAGACTATAGCTTCTAGTAGTTAGGCCGTCTTCGAGACTCTGTCTAGCGACTGTGATGATAGCAACAATGCAAATACTACATGCCAGACTACCTACAACGAGAAGTAGCAGGTAGCGAAGACGCCAGCCTTCGACGATCTTGAAGACTTGAGCTGACTTGCCTTAAGTATCTTTTCTGAGTCTTTTGGAGCTGCGAACTGAATCCGCAACATTGCTTTGAACCCCTTCGACCGTCTTTGTGCGTTTCTTAGAAAGGGGCTGTGGGTGAAGAGCGTTACTCCCAAGGAACATCTCACAATTCCCAATGACTTCCTTGATCACCCGGTCGGGATATACCTCGCTATTCCAAGCCCCAACTGAGAGACCATTCATGCGCTGCTTCGCGTTGCGGATGACCATGAGACCGCAACTCCACCCATCTTTCTGCTGAGGAGTAGGCTAGATGCTGGGTTAGTACGCGGCGGTGTCTTGAGGAGTTTACTTACCGCCTCAGTATATCCAAAGCCCAAGTCTTTGAATTCAGCCTGTCATGAGTCAGCAACGTCTTTGGGTCTGTCCAAACCCACGTACCTCTACCACCCGCCGGACTAAGGTAGACTTCGTCTTACGATGGATAATCCCACGGGTTGCCATCGAATCGTAGTGATATATCATCTTCGTTTGCTCATTGATCTCAAGCAGTGTGAAGTGGTTGGCGTTGATATTTAACGGGCAGATGAACACCTGTGGCCTTTCGAGATCGTTCATGTCTCTACGCATGTAGCTGTCAATCTCTTTCCTCCAGCGGCCAAAGGGGTTTGAGATCGGTGTGACCTCGCCGTTTGCATCTTTCCTGTGGAGTGGGATGCTAACACCGAGATGCACGAGAACAGGCCTATCAGTCATCTCGAGAGCGGCTGCAATGTCCCAGCAGTTGAGCCATTCCCTGGAGCGTAACCTGTCGAACAAACCACCTGATAGTTCAACTGTACCATTCACGATGACAGTATCATTTTCGCCGAGTGGGTGCTTGCCGAGAACGTGGCTGACCCCTTCGACAACGCTATCGAGAGCAGTATCCAAGCAGCTCTGCGGTACAGGTTCCTGTGATTCATCAATATAAGTCACCAAACAGCCAGCCAGACATCAACTTACTTTCTCGAAACCGTACTCCGCTCGCAGACTTGAGATCTCCCTTGATGGTGCGATAGATCGTGATTCAAGCGAGTCCAAGAAGCGAGAGAGGTCCGGTCGTCCTTCCTCAGCTAAGAGTCTCACTTGCTCATCGAGGATAGAGAGCAGCTCCATCTTTTGCGGATCTGCCTGAAAGCGGGCAGCGGTCTTCTCGACCTCTTCCTTACCCGCCTTTGCAAAGCTCCTGGTGACGCAGTCAAATCAGCAAATGCCATAATGAATGTATGGCAAGACGTACCATATATTTGGATCAAACAGAATTCCCAGATGCGTCAACTGAACCAGTTTACGCAATGTTCGTCCTCTGTGGAAAATTTTATGAAGCCTCATCCTCCTCGTATTCAAGATCCTTGTCTGAATTCCTGCTGCGTCTAGTGATGAATGTCGATCTTCGTTGTCTATAGAGGTGATATTGTCGGTGCCATCTGTCGCCGTGGTGCTGCACGCCTCTTTCAGGTAATTGTCCAGCACGATGGTGGCCAGACGTTTCCTGACCGTCCCACGTTTCGTACGAGGCGGTGCCTTCTCAGCTTGTTGAAGTTCGGCGTCATACCATTCTGAAGCGCCCATCCACTCGATCATGTTGAGGATAGTTGCCTCCTTGGACCGAGCGTGGCCTGCTTCGAGCATTCTGATCCACATGGAGGCTGACCACGTTGTCGAGCTGCTGGTGATCCATGCCGAATCCGGCCGTCCCACAGCAGTAGGAGTAGCGGGTGTTCCACCCAGGCCACGCTGAATCGTGGCGAGGATGCTTGAATGGATTTCTTTTGGAATTTCCGAGCGCCTGCTCATCTCGTAAAGGAGGTGGACTGTTTTGGCGATCATTTCGGCTAATATAGGTGTCTCTTCAGGTGAGGATAGAGGCAGTATAGCTGGGATATCTTGAGTGAGGAGCGACTGCTCTCGGTCGTCTAGTTGCGCTTCTGCCGAAGCAGTGCTGGACAGACTCCTCTGTTGCCGTTCTGTGCAGGATGGCGGTGGAAGTCCCTCGGGAAAACTTATCTCTACCTTTTCTGCTGGGGAAGCGGTCCAACTATCTTCGGTCAGAGGCGACAGAACTCCTCCGTTCACGATAGGCGTAAACAGAGCTGTCTGCGGTGTGGCGGTTTGGTCGTCAGAAATCGGCGATTGGAATCTTCTGCTCATTTTCCCTACGGGTGTAGACAGGGTAGGATCCGGCAAGGTATTCTCATGCAGCTCTGGTACGTGTGGCGAGGTGTCTGATGGAGCGTCGGATCCTTTCTCGTCGATTTCTGACAGGGCTGGCTCTCGCGGCTCCATCGCATTTGGTGACGAAGGCTTGTTTGTGGTTTGAATATCCGTAGTCGCTTCGTCGAGAGCTACGGATGGCTGCCTGTGGACGACATTCCTCTTGAGGCCGTCGGTGCAGGTCGCCTGCAGCTGAAGCAATGTTGATTCGTTGGCTATGGGCGGCAGGGTGCGGCCATGGACAAGAGAGTCGTCTTCCACTCCTCCCTGAGGAACACCCTCGGCAGTGATCTGGGGAATTTCTCCCTCAAATTTGGGGATGGCTTGGTTCGTTACGAGGCTTTCGATCCTTTGGTTGATAGCTATGTCGTCGTCGTCGTCGGATTGACATGTGCCCAATTCGTCACCGACTTGGGAGCTGACGCTAGAAGCTTCTCGTGAAACATCGTCTCCATCTCCGGGAGTATCCGGCTGGGTTCGAGAGGACTTGGGAAGTTGGTAAGAGCGGTCTGCTTGCTTTCTCCCTTTTAGGCGTTTGATAGTAGTGCTTGTCTCGGTTTCCTGGGAGCCTTGAACTTCAGGTTGAAAATTGTCCTTTGGGTGGTTGAGGATCTCCTGGACAAGATATTGGGCCACGGACGGTGCCTTCAAGCACAAATCCCGCACAAATGCTGAGAACTGTGGCTGAGACTTTAGCTTTCCCAACCAGATAGCATAAGAGTCTGCGACTTACCTCTGACTGAGGTCGGACAACCTCTAAAGAGTCTGAAGATACAGCTGCGACAAACCGTCCAAACAAGGAGATCGGATCTTCGACTACTTCGCCAGGTTGGGTGGGCTCATTCTGCCAGAGACAGGTTGATGCATCTTGCGGGACGCCCTGAGCGATGTCTAACCAAGATTTTGCGGTTGAGTTGACGTCCATCGTGTATATTCCGCTGAAGGAGGTGAAGGTTGTGCTTGAATTGAGAAGATGGTTGAGGCCAGCGCGGGGGGTTGCCTTGTTTTATGTATTGCGGCCCTGATCAGTGGGCTTGTCCGCATGCCGCGTCGCTCTGCTGAATCCTGACAGGTGTGGTCTAGTGTCTTACGATATGTCGGACGTGATGCATGCTCGGCTGCACATACGCTGAACCTACCTGAATCCAGGGAGGGAGGGAAGAACCAGCATCTTCCCTTCACCCACCTCTATCAGAATAGATCAAATCCCTTTCTATGAGACGGAGTATCATCTGCTAAACTCGAGAGTCAACCGATGAGTACGTATGGAATGAGCCAGGGCCGATCCTTGGTTCTCAGCTCCAATATGTTCACCCTGCTCGATTGGCCTGCATATACGAAGTCCATGGCATTGCTCATACCACTAGCATCATTACTCTTGCCGGTGAGGCCGTTGAAGGCCAGGAACATTAGCATGGCGGTCCGGACGTACCATTTGACGATACGGGAACGGGAGTGTGGACCCGTCACGCGCGCGAAGTACAGCACGGCTTAGGGACTCAGGTGGCCATCCAGAACGAAGCAGTACTAGATTCGAAGCTGCAGACGTGGCAGCCGCAAGGCAAAGCTCCTCTCTCCAGAACATGCGAATAGCAGATCTCCAAGAGTCTTTCGTTCAAGGTTTTCATCGGCGAATGTCAGATCTGGCAGGAGTGCCTTGGTGCAACGCAGCTGAGGGATTGCGCAAAGCATATTCCTACGATCGCCACTCAACAGCTGCGTAATCGGAAGACGAATGGCTCGGGAGGGCATTCCATGCATCCATTATGTACAGACTAGACATCCATGACCCTTAGAAACGAACATCCTTGGTATTCCTGGCCAGAGCGTCACCCCTGCCTGATTGGTGTCTCCAAAGCAGGAAATCGCGCTGCGTTGTGTATCTCGGCCCCCTAGAGGATCGAAATGCTCGCTGCATCTGGCCCCCATTTCCCTTCTCGCGACCATCGATCAACCCACACAGCAAGCGTATTGTGGCCGGCAACCTCAGCCGATTCGATTGACATGACCGTGGCCCAAAACCAACATTTCTGCCTCTTGGTCATGATGAAAAGGAGCGTGATAGTACACAGTCCCCTGCCCGGCACAACAGGCGCCTGGCTTCACGCACTCTCGCATTGAATCCAAAGCTCCACGCCCTCCTTCAGCCACTGGACTGCCCTAACCACTGAATAAATGAAGCAGCGCTATTACCCTTAACACTGGCACTCGGGCTGGTTGTGAGTAGGGATTGAATGTTCATATTATATCACTGGACTCCCAGGAGCACCAAATCTGCCTTGACAAGACTTTGTAATGATGCCAGGGTCGTTTGATGGTCCGAGTCACGTGGTAAACCGACGCCTTTAAAAATGCTCGGCTAACAAGAGTGCTAGCCTACGGCACGCACGAAGCCTTCGTACTTTGGTACGTAAGAAGAGGTCTGGTATAGAACAAAACAAACATGTAGAAACCCACGTGACACGAGGTCAATGCGAGCGGGACGGAAGCGAAAATCAACAATAACTCCGCACGTGAGAGCGAGCAGCTGACCACCCCCTTGAAAAAGCTCGGCTAAAATTTTTCGCCCCGCGGCCGCTGGTTGCCTTCGACAAGAGTGCTAGCCTACGGCACGCACGAAGCCTTCGTACCTTCATTCACAAGAGTGCTGGCCTACGGCACGCACGAAGCCTTCGTACTTTCGTTCCTAAGAAGAGGTCTGGTATGGAACAAAGTAAACATGTAGAAACCACGTGACATCTGAAACAGGTCTAGTGCTGGCGCAGAAGTACATAAATACTATGGGGATGGAGCGTGCGCATGACATACGAAATAGGTCTAGTACTTTTAGAGAAATATACAGCTACTAAACAGATAGGAGACCGGAAACAGGCGATCAAACAAAGTACGTCCGATTGTGTGGTAAAGTAACCGTTAAGAGATACAATACAAAGCTTGCACTGCAAGTGTCAGATGACTTTCGGACTATCTCCTTCTCTTGCGTGGAGTGATTGGGTCTCTCTTTGGGCTTGACGATCCAGAAAGACCTGGTTGCAACTTCCACAGCTTTAGTAATCTGAACGTCGGCCCGGATCTGTTTTTGAAACTGTAAACTCTAAACCAAACTTGAACCGCAACCTTGTCACCTGCCCGCTCACCCGGCGCTACTCAATCCGCTTCCTGGAAGCTTCATCATGCTTCCGCTGCTGTTCT
>MU270606.1:0-58514 GCA_021432625.1 Leptodontidium sp. 2 PMI_412 | reverse complement strand
TGACGTTCTGTAGTCAAGTGTTGGCTCCTTATATGTGCGAAGGACCAGCCCAGTCATGTGACAAAAGAAATTAGCGGCTGTCCCCGCCACAATAGGACATATCTTTAACTTTATTATAGAGGCTTATCTTTTCGGTTAAGATAGTGCGAGCTTTGAGAAGGAATATAAGGCGGTAGGAGTACCGGCACGACGACAACTTTGGAGATAACGCGGAGAGCTTAAAAAGTTATATAACTTAGTAGCGTATGTTATAGCCTCTAGAAAACGTACTGAGTTATTTAGAAATCTATAAGAGGAATAGAATAAAGGTAAAGCTGTTAACCGTAATTTAAAACTAGTTTTGGACAGAGGAATACGTTAGAACGTGTCGTACGCTATAGTCACTCGAGTACTCCTTCTCTAGTTAACTCTCGATTAATACGCTATAAAGCTAAGAGTCTTAAAAGACGACTTAGACGTAGAAACTTACTAAGAAGACTACCTTAACGATGAAGAATAAGAGACTTTAGAGCTTATCTCTATATAGCTTTAACTTCTCTTTTTTATTACTAAATCTCTTAAAGGAAACGCCAAGTTAATAGAAGGAGTAAGAAAACTATTATATAATACGTTATAAGAGGTCTTACTTGCCTTTAAAGTATTACTTTCTTACTTTAAGAGTCTCGAGTAAAGAGCACGGAATAGCGACTTTAACGAACGTATATAATAGTTGATTACCTTGGCCTAGGGGAAGGCAAAAGAGTACTACGTCAAAACCGATGTTTCCGTGGCTTAGTAGGCGTCTCTAGTACTTCACCCTCGTTGGAAATGGGCATATTTTAAGAATAAATGGACTAGTGTAGAGGCTCGATTTGTGTAGGAAGGAAAGGTAAAGCTAAAGGCTTTCTGGCAGAGCGACTACAAGTTTAAGCCTACTGTACGGCGGGAGACAGTCTCTCTAGAGCCTGCGGAGCTATTTGACTACTTAGAGGCTATACTTAATAGATTGGCACCTGTGGAGGCTGAACCTAGGCGTTCTTTAAGCCGGAGAGACTAATTAGTATAGTGCTTGGAAGAGCCTATAGAGATTACGAATCCTCTGGAGTACTAGAAAAAGAAAGAGGCTTAATGGCCACAGTTAGCTACTATAGCCTTTAACTTCTTAGCTGTCCCTGCCATAAGCTCTAAGTGTGAGCGTGTTTTTTCCTCCTGTTTAAAGCAAACAACTCCAGAAGTTTCTTAGTTATTAAGAGAGATACTATAATATAAGGAATGTTTGAAGAATTAGGAGTACTATAACGCTATTAATATCATGAGTTGTTACAATGTAGTTTGGCTAGGAATATAATCTTTTTTGGCTTCATTTTTTACCCCTACAGCTTATTAGTAGCTGATCAGTTACTTAGTTAAGTCAGTTAGTTAGTGATTTATATATAAGTCAATCAGTTGAGAAATCTGGCCAGCTAATGGCTGACTGATTGGCTTATCGAACACTCTGAGGTAAGTTCTTCTATATAGTTGATAGGCGCGATACACTACCGTATAGCATACATATCATTGACCGAGAACAGAAGGACAGAAATATTTTCAAGTCCAGTCTAGTCTAACGACTACTTCTCGTCGTGGCCACTTAATTATTCGTCGTGAGTAAAAGAGCTTTAGGTTCGACGACGCCACAACTCTCGTGCCATCAATCGAAGCTTGAGGTTGTCAGGCCATGCCTATAGTACGAGTGTTAGGGAAGCAGAGAGCTTCAATTCGTGATTAGTTGAAAAAGGCGAATTTCACGTGGGAGTGGGGAAGAAAGTATATATTATTAGTTATTGACCATGGATCGATGATAAGGGGTGCCGGGGAGATATACGCGGCTGCTATTGTGGACTCTACGTGTAGTAGTACATGCTGTGACAAGCCCAGCATCGATCATTCGTTATAGTGTCCCTAGGTTGAGGTATAGCTTGTGAAGTGCGGCTCCTCGGCCTAGCATTCAATAACCGCCGCTTGTATGCCCGAGGTTCGGTATCCAGAGCCGGTGTACTGAAACGTGGAGAGAAACACTACCTCGTTCGCGTTTATCTCTTTTAAAGATAGCCCCGATATCTGAGCCAGAGTAGCTTTGCTCCTGAGTGCATCTCCGGGCCAGTATAAGTGCAGCAAGAAACATGCGTCGCTGGCACTGCAGTGGCATGACCCGCTCCGTGTCCTTCAGCTGACCGGTAAACAATTTATCTGGCTCAATCAGGGGTAGAGGCTTGGTGATATAGGAGTCAATGGAAGAGCCTGCCGTTGAGGAGAACACTACCGGCTCGGTCATTACTGGTCCTTCCCTCAACAGCTGTAAGGTCTCGGTTGAAGCCAAAGCCGTTGTTGACGAGACCGGCTTCATTTCGATGCAGGCACAGCCGGGCAGAGAATGACGGGATCAAATTACACTTTCGAGATTTATTAAGCTCTAACCCTGATCTCCCCCGGCAAACTTCAGCATTACATTGTAATCAGCCAGTCCAGAATGTCAACTTTGTTCTCAGTGTTTCGCTCTCTTGTTCCAAGGTTTTTTCCTGCTCCTGTAGATGGCGTATGTAGCCGATTGCCTTCTCTAGAACACCTATCTCTGAATTCGCCGAACTGCCGTCCTGTTGACCTCTCTTGTCACGTGTCACCAGATGCTTGGCTTCGAGTACACTTAGAGCACGCGACAACTTTCCTAGCTCGTCTTCGTAGGATCTTGCAGACGGCTGCTCTGACCCCCGGTAGGAATGGTCTCTTGTTGTAGTTGAGGGCTGGTCGATGTGGTGATACAAAGGCTTGTCCACGACACTTGATAGAAGACGATTAGTGATATATTTGGTGGAGTTCTCGAGGCTGAGGCCTTACGCTCTGTTGGGTAGCTGTGTGGCTGCCATTTCGAAGGGGGCAGTTGTGGATAGGGCCGTCTCCGTTGCGAAAATGTCGGAGCATGCAGCGAGGATACCCGAGATATCCAACTCTGCAGTGGGCGACAGCAAATACTGGAGCTCGGAGGTCTTGACGAATGTGTCACTTTGGGAATCAACCCGGCTTAATAAGACTTCGCAGCTTCGCTTCGTTTTAGGCTTTGAAACACACTTGCCGATCTCTTTCAAAGTGGTGTGATATATGGTCTCATAATGCAAGCCACTTCGGAAACCCCAAGCCACACGCCTCCCTCATCTTCGCTACGCTTTGCCTTTAGCCTCGATTACCTGCAATGATAATTAACAAGATGTCCACCCAACAGTGTGCATCTTTCATCCACCTCCTTTGATCATGAAAGGTTTTCTAGCAAATGTCGTGTACACCACAGCTCCTGCGCGATCAGACTTAATACCTTCACTCCCGAAACCAGAACAGCAGATTCTATGGGTTGGCTGCTCAAACAGCCAGACCATTGAGACAGATGCGCTGAGCATTCCACGTCAAGAGTTGTTCGTGTATAGAAATCTAGGAACCAGCTGTCCGCCGGAGACACTAGCTGTCTCAGCGCAATTGAGCTCTGTGTTGAGGTCCTCCAGGTATCTTGAAATATTTTGTCTTCAACTAGAAACATTTGACTGACCTATTTTGCAGGTCAGACACATAATCATATGTGGACATTATGGCTGTTGCTTGATCAGCACTAGTTCGGACATCAATTCCTTAGGGGGTTGGCTCTCGTAAGTAGTGATCCTGCAGTATTAAGATGCACGGCGGCGCACTTTCCCAAGAAGCAATTTCCTGACCATTAATAGTAACCTGAACGAACTCCGGGCAGTAAGCGAAGACAGACTCGGGAAAGGTACGGGATTAGAAGAGCGTGACCGACAGTTGGTGGAGCTGGATGTCCTTGCAGAGGTTCATTGGGTTATGCAGCAGCCAAGTGTGATGAAAGCTGTCGGTGAGAGAGGCATGGAGGTGCATGGGTTCGTCTACGATTCAGTTCAGAGGTCATGCGTGAAGCTGGAAATATCTCCATCAGTTGATAGCAAGTAACGTACCTGCCATTGGATCTTTGCTGTATTCTTTGATCATTGCAAACGTATCGACCTACGTGTAAGTATGCTCTCCTTCGCTGGCCTGCCAAGTTCTGGAGTTCATAGCTTGGTTCCTTTGTCGAGGCCAGCGATAGCGTCGCTACTATCAGTTAGGTTGACCATACGCTGCGAGAGAAAGTGTCTGAGGAGGTTATCTTGTCGAATACTCTCAGATATATACAGGATCTTGAAGGCCGCAACCAGCGTTTGCGCCAAGATAATACAGCTCTTAATTTGATGAGGATAATATATGCTTGGAGATTGATGACCGGAATCGTAAGTGACCACCTATAGGTGTGTCGACGTATACTAAGCCATATAGGATGAGAACGTTGAAGAGCACGTGTTGGGCTTAAGCTGGGTTGATTCCTATAGCAAGGACGCTTAGGTACCCAGGCTTTAGGAATCAATCCATTATTTTCAGCGACCCAAGAAAATGAATTCCACCCAAGGAAAGTCTCTTTGGGACGATTATAAGGGACTTGGGCGCTTGCGCGGGCTCACCTTCGGAGACCTATATGGGTAGAGACGTCGTCGAAGTTAAGATGTGTTTACCACCACTTATTCCCTGCCTTGCAACACTCACGACGGTTCAACATTCACTGCATAAGAAACCACTCCTCGATACGCCCCGGCATTTTTCGTTTCGATGAAGTTCGATTTCAACCAAGAGACTCTGCCAGACTTGCGAGGAAGCATTTACCTTGTCACTGGTGGAAAATAACGGCATGTGAGAGGTGCAGAGACTGGGAAGCTTCGTATCACGATTTAGGTGTCCCATAACCAACTGACTTTTATCGCCCAACTGCACCGTACCAGCAAAGGCATAACACAGCACCTACAAGGATGGCCAAAGCCGGGGGAACTTTGAACTAAGCACTCTCCGCATACGTGACTGCAGCCACAACAACCCACCATGGATCCCTTGCCAAACTTTGCCCGCGACTATCTTCAGGTATGAGATAGCCAATCCCCCACAATCTGTAGACCGCAGTGAACACCAACCCCACCGCTGTCGCATTCACTCCTCGAAGCAGGTCTACTACCCACTTCTTCGTTCTAAGCACCTGCCAGAAACTCTGCACAGCGACCGCGAGTGTGATCCCCGGGAGAAAAATACCAACAAAGCCTAGGAATGCGCCAAGAACAGTTGGGAACTGGGAACGTTGCAATGTAAGTGCGCTCAGGTAGACAGCAAAGTTGAAGTTGGGACCAGGGAAGGCTTGGATAATGGCGAGACCGGGGAGGAAGTCACGGCTGGAAACCCAACCGGGGTCGACAACATATGAACGGAGGAGGGGGATAACCACAGGGCCACCACCGAAGATGATTGTACCAGCTAGGTACATGTTGGCGAAGAGATCGAGAACGAGCGGCGGGGTGTTGATAGTCCCTCGAGCTACAAGAATGGCAGTAAACTAAGTAAAGGAAGCTGTAAATCCAGGTTAGCAAGTTTAACAATGTAAAGAGCGGATAAGACATAGATACCAAAAAATATAATTGTAATCGCGATTTTAATCTTGATGCGGATCATATGATCTAAGGTATCATCTGTCGAAGCTTGCTCTGTCTGTAACCGCGAGTTGTCCGTAGAAGGCTACTACAAAGCCGATACTGAATGGCTTGACTTGATCGAGCTCGTAGCAGCATTCTTTCTATATATACTATTTTGGCTCTTTATTCTGTCATCAAGTTATACACTATTAATGCACCAACCTCCTCTGTCGTGCTTTCTAGGTCCTTTTTTCGTTTCAGCATTGCCCTCATCTTGCCAACCCTTTGGCTCATCCAGCCATCCCAGATGACGCTAGTGAGGCCACCAATGAGCATGAGCACCGGGAAGAGCCACAATGCATTGTAACACAGACCGGCACAGGCTCCAAGAAGTACCAGGATACGGGTAAGCTTGTCTCTGATTGCTTTCTCTGCAAGCTGCACGGCGGCTAGTACAACGATGCCGACGGTCGAGGCATTTAGTCCAGAAAGAAGGGCATAGACCGGCAAGGGCGAATCTCATTCATATACTAGACACCAAGAGAAAGAGCGTACATGCCGATTGCCCCAGGAATACTATAAATATGCATATGAGCTTCTTCATTGGCATGGATATTGTGAGTGTTAGGCAAGAAAGTCGCACAACTCACCTCTAGATCCAAAAAAAAAAAAAAAAAAAAAAAAACTAACAGGGCTAGGATGAAGCCAGCGTGTAGCAATATAAGGCAGAAGATCATCTTCGTGCTCCCAGCTCCAGGGAGACCCTGGCATATTGCAAATAGTTCCTGATACTGATGTTCAGTCGTTAGCCTAGGCTCTGGCTCAAAATGGATCTCTGTCGCGCTCCGTCCCGACTACAGAGAATTCGCGTATAGAGATGTAGTACTACTCCGTAGACCCTCTTAGCACAAGGAAGATATATAACTCACAGTCTCCTCATCCACCAATTTCTGCTTTCCACCTTTACCATCCACAAATCTTTGATGCAAGATCTGAAAATGCACTGGCGGGCCGCCAAACGCTGTAAAGCCGAGATCCAATGTGTGAAGGAAGACGTCAGCTAGTCGATTGGGGTTCTTACACGTGCTGTGCCAAGACAATTATATGACGTGCGAAATGGCGTCCATGGCGTCGATTGTTTCCATCGCCATCGCCCCTTCATCCCATCGGATCCTGCTTTTCTCTCGAACATCACTCATCGCCCCCTGACTTTACAAAGATATTACTATAGCATCTCAAATCGGATCCAGTGTCGCAGGCGAGTGCACTCCGCTCTTGCAAGAGTGGGTCAATTACAAGGCTCGCGCCATTGTCGACACCGTATTCAGAACTAGGAACGAAGCATCGTTTGTCAAGGATGCTGGGAAGTGCAGTGAGAGCAGTCCGGATAGCGTGTCGGAGGGGGGAGGTGATGATTATGCCAACGCGTCCGGCGTAAGGGAATGATTGATTGAGTTTTGCAGCTTGTTCAAATAACGATACTCATAAAGGCGACGGTGTTATAAGCGAAGTGGGAGAGGATATCAGATTGTTCGACGCAATCTACTATAAAGATATACGCCTACTAATTATGCGCGGTCCCGACAGTAGAGGACGGAATATACTTACTATAAAAGTCACGATAACTCATCACAAAAAAACAAGAGGCGCCCAAAACCGTGAGTTAATTAATCACCTCAAATATACGCTCTAAAAAGGGAATTAACAGATGCTTACAACGCGGTACTCTTCTTACTAAAGTTAACAACCCGATCTCCTGTCCTATCACGCACCTCGTAGCCCTCGCCTGTGACGCTTGCTTTGTAAAGACAGCAATCACGTGTGACAGCGGCCTCACATATCAATACACGACATATGAAGATAACAAGAGTTCCTTAGAATCTACAACTAGGTAGAAAAGAAGGTAAGGAGAGAAGAGCTCTATTTACAAAGGGGGAGCGCCATGGGGCTAATTAATCTCGGTAAAGCTCGGTTAGCTGGCACACCGGAAATGAGGCTCTGGGCGCTCCCAATCGTCACATCGCCCTCTCTAATAACGCTTTTAAAGCTCCAATTCTAACAACAGGCACGAATTCGAGCACAAGGTTTAAGACCCGGTCTTATACTCGCCGCTACACTAAAAGCAAGAAAATCTCAAGTTACCAATCTCTCGTCAAAATAAAAAAAGGGCTCTCCTATACTCTTAATACAAAAACTGCCTCAATCACCTCGTGCTTGCCATAGGCTTTAAAGAAAAGCTAACTAGCTACTGCTTTCGATATAAAACAGCCAACATTATTAATCGCAAGGTTGTCCGTGGCCTCGACGCAAAGACAGCGTTCGCTAACACAGACGTTCGTAATATCTAGGTACGACTACTAACGCCTTTTAAAATCAAGTCATACGACACAACCCGAACTCAGCCGTCCACAATAAGTATTTTATCAACAAGCGCGTACGATTTAACGTTCAATCTACCGTCCTTAAACGTCCCTCTGCCGACGGTATCCTTCGCATACTAACGTATACAAGCCTTATACGCAATCTATGTGCCCCGATCTACCTCCCCGATATAATCCTAACCGCGCTCCCTCCCAATCATAATACTACCGCACTCGAGCAAGTGTAAGAGTAATTAAAGGCCGAGGTATACAAAAATCAAAAGACAGACATAAAGGTAGAATTTCGACGATTTACCACCGCCATCGGCAATACAAGGAGCCGGCGTCGAAATATAAATATCTAAAGAATACCGAGCAGACTACTTCCGCCGCCCAACAAAAGACATTAACCGACAGAACCGCGGACAAGAGAAAGGAGGATACATCAAGCCCAAGGTTTAACACTAGTTCCCTTCAAAAATGCGGCTTATTAACCTCATCTATTGTTGGTCCACAGGTCCCTGCATAAGCATACTTTGGTTTGAAATGGGGGTTTGGGGCAGGATCAGGGGCCAGAGCCTAGCCGGACCAGTTTCGGAGGACATTCGGTGGGGTTTCGTAGTATATAGTCTAGCTCTCCTCGCACTCTCTTAGAAAATACACAGATTTTTTAACTATAGATTATTTACTTTGTCACTATACTAATAAATCGATATATTACGTGGTACATGAACCGGTACTGCACCGACATCTATACTCGCGTCACCGATATTACCCTCCAAAACGTTGTCAACCGCCGCATAAAGACCGCTAAGCTAATACAGGCTCTCTACGGTCTTCGTAAAGTCGCCTCGCGCTACCGACTTTCCGTCGCCCAGCTTCCACAAGCTTAACTCAAGAAAAAGTCTCTTAAGCTTAAACCTCTAGCTCCTATCTTTCCCTTTATTTACGGCAAGATGTAGTGCCTATTCTATATTAGACACGAATCGAGCAGCAATAAATAAGTTCTTTTTACCGCCCTTCGAAAATAATAGCTCATATTAAACGCAGTCATCTCAAAGGAAAAGATCCGCGAATAAAGCGATATCACTCAATATATAAGTCTCAGGGGCGTGTTCTCAAACACTTACAGGCTTTCAAAGGCATGTACAGACAAACAGTACACGACATCAAGCTTCAGGAACCAAGGTTTATGTGTTAGTCAAAATAAACTACGTTCCATTACATATCTAAATCATTAAATTACTATCCCTATCTTACTACTTTTTTTATTCTTTTTAGCCTTACTAGTAACTTTATACTATGTTTGGAGGCAAAATCTTACTACCTTAAGGCAAGTATTACATCTCGCTAACAACGAAGGGACAGGACGGGGTAGTAGTTATTTTACTTGCTATTTGAATATCGTAGAAGCACAGCGAGAGCTTGGTATGTATAAGGGGCGTGGGAAGCCCTTGATCAAGATACAATTCGCGGGTGGGTGAAGGAAATGATTGAAAATAACCAGCGTATCTTGGACGATGAAGGAGAAAAATCATTTTCATGGTTAAATTTGTAGCTCGCAATGAAATTCATCGAGTTGTGTTGAGATTACAATGAGAGTTGATGCATAGGGTTTTGGTATTCAAAGTGCGGCCCTGCAGCCCGCATGCCAAGAGATGCTTGGACTGGATATTTACTTTTAAATCTCGTTGTTATTGAAGGTCATAGTGAATTAGGTTGAAGAAAGAGATAACGCGGCACTTATTATTTATTTTCAATAAAAATATTGGGAATTAATTAGAGAGCTAGATATAATCGTGTCCTATTGGCCCTTTGGTGGTGGGGGGAATGCTTGGACCACCACCACCAAAGGGCCAATAGGACACGATTAGTTTTCAATTCTTTCTGTGAGGAGCTAAGTTTAGGGAACGAATCCAGGTTGCCGGAGTGACAAATAGAACCGATCTCCCATACAAACCCCGATGCGCGGGAGATGATTTCCTCGCTTAAAACGGCCCCATAGGGAAGGGGATACCGTTTAATGGAGATGTCTCCACAAATTAGCATGTTTCTTTTACTTAGTAACATACCATATTACGATCATACGATGGACTTTTTGGCTGCTTCTGCCTATAACCCTTGAGTATTAAAGCCACATGTTCAGTATTGGGTAGGATTAGCTCATACAACAACCCCCTTGGGCCACTCGCATTTGAAGGCAGTACGAAATAAAATATCCCGTAGCTACCCGAAAACGCGATTTCCGGTCATTGGTCGGCTAGGTGCATGGAGGCCCGTATTGGATGGCGATATGGCGTGGGCCGTTTAGTGAGGTCCAGCGGGGTGCAGGGTGCAGATGTGGCGGTTTCAAGGCCCTCTTTGCCCAGCCAACGCTCCCTCAAGCTTTATGACCGGAAGCTGGTGTAGAGGATGACTTCCACTTCTACAATAGTTCCATGGTATTGTCCGAAGCAACGATCAATTCAGTGAGTGCTGTTCCGTTTTGCATTGGACTGCTTCACCGTGTTGAGGCAGAAAATGAGAGTTATTGGCGTGGAATGGACGGCAGTGTAAATACTAAATACATTAAATATTTCATTCCAGATCTCCTGTACGTCGTAGCCGTGGTTTGTGGCATGATCTTTTTGCTAGCAAGAGCCTATGAAATTGCGACAGTTGTCCACTGAATGCAGTTTATGCCGCCTCAACCAGAAGCTGAAATATTGATCATGTAGGGATAAAAGACCAATTATTGTTAATCTGCAACTAGGCCGTGACGTGTACGCCAAAGTACCTTAGCTTACAGTGTTGTGTTACCTAATACCTGGGAACGTAAGCGTGCTACGGGCCAGACCTTTCCTATCAGCCAATGACAAATCTAGCCAATTCCTTTTGTTAATACAAGTATGACGATAACATGATCTCGAACCTAAGATCGGTGACCATACTCTAGATGACCGAGCTAGTCCAGATCATGACCTGTCTTAGCTTTGGGACGTATTCTATTTAAATAATATATATATATATATATATTTTTGGAAAAGCCACAGACTTTGCTACGGCGTCATCCTAATGTCGTTGTGCATTTATCTACACCTCTATTACAGAACAATTGAATCATGGCAAAAATCAAAAATTAATTATGCTGAAAATATAATTGTGCTGTAGGTTATAAATGCGTGTCCCGCCATTAAAGATCCGATCGCGACTACTCGAGTACGGTATAGTGAATACGACAAGTCTTAGTTATCTGTGGTGGACCCATATTTGTGGGGTACGTTGACGAGGGTTCACACACACGGCCCACGCTGCGGAGGCGACAGGACAAGATCGACGCGCAAAACAATATTTCTCCACTCATTAAGGTCGTATTAATAAATTTCTATGCCGAAAATTCCGAATAAGGCAAATGACATACGCTAAGAATCTATCTAGAGAAGAACTCCGTTTATCACTGCTGCCCTACACCCAACAATTCCTAACTTGCATCTACAAAGTATATACTGTGACGTTATGCATGAAGATAAGGACGGTGTAGCTTCCCAACATTAAAAGCAAGGAACGCGCTGAGGAGAAGGAAAACAAAACACAGGAAGCCGATACAGATTCAGAGACTAAGGATGGTTAAGGAGTTTTTATCACAAGGTAGGCACAAACACAATATGACCCAGGGCAAATTAAATCGTCAATCATTAAATAAACCTCCCCTGATTCACAAGTGCCCACCTGTAAAGCTGCGTTGCTTCCTCAACGATTCGAACGTCAAATCGATGCTCTGACACAAGTAATTTCTCATAGCTCCATGCATCCCAGCATCCTCCCTGTCACTCATCAGAGAGGTTTCCTGAAACTTCGCAAACAGCTCCTTCAGCTTCCTCAAATCTCGTAGAATGATTTCTATCTGAAACCATCTGACATCCTCGTTGGCAACTTGGTACGTCCCGAAAGTCAGCGGTGGTTGCTGGATCTGTCCTTGACTAGATGTGAGGGCGAAGTAGTTTTTCGAAGCATCCTGGTAGATGGAGATGATCCTCCCAAGGATGGTTCCCAGAAGCATAGTCCCGAGACTAGATCCGGATTTGGACGTGCATATAAGACAATTGAGCATCGTTGAGCAGGTCTCCACTGCTCGTTTGTTGATGGTCAATATCACGTCGAGAGGAGAGGTAGCAGTAATTGCATCGGATTCGTGAAGTGCTTGCAAGGCGGCGAGACAGGCGCTGAAACAATTGCACGTCGTTGATTTAGGCGTATAATTAGACATGTAGACATTATGTCCTGCATCGCGGCCAGAGGTAGAGGTAAAGTAGCCTGGTTGCTCATACCAGGAGGCGAGGGACGGTTGTACAGTTGGATCGACCGAGGAGTGTGACCGTTGATGGTGAATGTTGCTGAAATATTGAGAGGTCATGTCTGTTCGTGGAGAGTTCGTCCATGAAAGCGCTGAATCAAAAAGATGTGGGCTTGTCGACTCTACTTCAGGCCCTTCATCGTCACCTATGGCTGGAATTGTAGTTGAAGACATGGCGTGTTGATTCATCGACTCGTCTGGTGAACCCAACGTGGACGACCAGTCTGCTTCCATCCCAGACGAGCTGGAGTGCGCGACATTAATGCTCATTGACGGTGTTGGGTACTGAGCTGCATTCGAATCCTCTGGTACCGAGACCTCCGCCGACGACCGTCGTCTGTGACTTCCATCTGATTTCGATTTCCCTGCCCGGGACGACGGACTGTACTTGCAATCCGCACCGCATGCCAAACATCGTGAACATATTGGCCAAGCCTTGCTGCATTTAACCTTTGCCAGGAAGCATGTGTCGCAGGACGCCCTCAACTTGATGTACTTGGGCTTGGAGGCCCCCCCACTTGCCGGCCCATACATCCCGAGGGTGGGTGTTGAAAATAAATATTTATAAATTAAATATGCGAGAGAGAGACCCGGTATCGTGAGCCGAGACGGAAGACGACAAGACAGCGAGTGTGGGAGGACTGAAAGAAAGTCGACGAGATAGTTCTGAGATGGCGAGCGTGGGGTAATTTTTGCTGGAAGGAAACTCGATATATCGAGGAGTGGACTGAAAGAAGCGACGGTACTTGACATGTTAAACCATCAAAATGCTTTGTTAGCGAGACAGATGTTGAAGAGACAGTGAGCTGGAGCAACGATCGACAACTTGAGGTGAACGAATGCGCTCGGCCTCTTAACAACATCGAGGCGTAATAATGATCCCACATTTCTGCAGCATGGCCCACAGTCTCTCAAGGGTGTTCGCTTAGTGAACCTGGTGGAAGAAAAGGCGTTAGGGTTCCAAGCCTTCCTCAATGACGGGGAGGAACCTCACCAAACCACAGCGTCTGCGTCTACACTGCAAATGTACTGTCCGGGGTACGTATCCTTGAGCTGATGATTGCCGCCCTATCTCGAAGGGCGATAAAGTGAAATAATTAGCAAATGGAAGACTGATTACCGCCAATTGCTTTGCTGCCAACTTGTCACGCCATCTTGAACGCAGTGAGCTGTACCTTGCCATCTCTCTACGCAATGCGATGAGCAGTTCGGACGTCTGAAGGGGCAAGAAGTGAAATTGAGTAACACATGAAAGGGAATAGCTTGCGAGGCAGGCGGATAACGATGAGGCTGTCAGCAGCTGTTAGCCTCTTAGTGACTTGATATGCCTCCTGATTTCTTCTTGGTTCGGAGCACAAATGAGGAATGACACAGTTGGTGGAAGCCTGGAGGACACCCCGCGCTGCACATATTACCCACCGATCCTACGGAGTACAGAGGATTTCGGGAATTGCCTAATACGGATGCCGGGAAGGAGGCTTGGTCGTGCTGGGCTGGCCAGAATCTTCATGCGGGCAATGTATCTTGATACGTGGAAAAATGCATGCGCTCACTGCACGCTCTGCCAATCCGACGGACTCGTTGCCGAGTTTACGGACTTGATGAAGAAGAGGTCCTTCCGTACTTGTAGGCACAGAACTGATGATTATCACGCCACCCCGCGCCAATAAAAGAGCACTATCAGGTTGGGGAAAATCTCCGACCTGAGGCAATCTTTGTTTTATCTCAAGCTTTGTGAAGTCCATCATCTTCGAAATTCAGCCACATTCATCCGCGTCATGCCACTTCTCTCAATTAAGCATGCAGAACATTAAGGGTAAACGCCCTTCGAGCTCACCACCAAAGCAGGCCTCAGGAGATTACGACTCACATCATGCGACCCACTCCACTACCAAACACAAGTGCTTTTCTTATATGCGCGGCATCCCAATGCCCTGTCTCCCTCCTTTCCTATTATGGCCCTCACAGCACGCCGGCTAAACTGAAACAACCTATCTTTGCCAACCGATATTGCGGCCACTCGACCGCGAGGTATCTGCCATGGAAAGTAAAGGTCAACTTTATCGAACCGTCGCGTTGATGGACTTATCCCAATGGAACACCTTCTCAGGTCTGCTAAGTGGGATCGGTCACTGGGGCATATACCGGGCTCTTTCGCTGGCTCCAAGCCATTTCAAGTATCCCCTCGTTGTCTTTGATTTATCCGTCACGATGCTGCGAGGCTGGGACCGACAGTTGGTGGGTGCTTTGGGGGTGATCGCAACCGTTATGGCAAATACTCCCGCGATATCTGATAGTTGGCCATCACTTTTCGTGATCATAAAGCTTATGGCTTTATACTTAACAAAGCCTGCTACCCTCTATCTGAGATTTCAAGAGTCTTCCGCAGAAATCATTTCCCCGCTGGCAGTAGGGTTGATAGCCCTAGCCTCGTTTACTGGGGCATATCTGTCGATGGCGGTCTCCAATATCATAGTACGCAACTTCAACCGGGACTCGGCCACCATATGTGTATCGGCCTTTTTGGTGGTATATTGCCTACTCTTGCTCCTTTCCTTCAGCCCTCAGTTTCGTGGTCGGCCCCCAGGTATCATCCTGCTTGTGTTGCTTGGAGTAGGCTTCGACTTGCTGTTTAAGTTCATATCTGCAGTTCTCTGTGTCACTTACGGATCCATCCAAGACTTCATGCGCTCCTTGGAGGCTTGGGAAGCTAGAAAAGCAAATAAAGTCGGCTCAACCATGCCTCGATATGTGTATCCAACACTAGACGAGAACATACGGGAGTTCAGGATCTTAAGACTCTACCGGAGAACATTGTGTGCGGAGCTGAAATGCAGTTTGATACAGTTGTCGATTGACCAAGCCCCTCCATTCGAAGCAATATCTTACACGTGGGGAGGAGAACAGCCGACGGCAGGCATCGTCGTTGACGGCTGCTGGCTCCCTGTTACTCCGACAGTATCAAAATGGCTCTGGTACAGAAGATCGTTTTTTAGTGAAGCCTACTTCTGGATTGATGCTGTGTGTATCGATCAACAGAACAATTGTGAGAAGAGCAGCCAGATTCGTCTGATGAGAGATATCTACCAACGAGCATCACGCACGCTTGTTTGGCTCGCTCATCCATCCGAGGCGAGAAACTCAATTGCGGCTTTGGGTTTTATCATGGCCATGGCTCCCCTTCCTGCTTTAGAAGAGTGTTTCGGCCAACTGCCGATGGGCCAACTGATATAAGATCTTACATTGATATGCCAACAGTGGTGCCGGCTATGTCCCGAAGTTACTTCCATCGAGTATGGATAGTGCAGGAAGTGGCACTCGCTCGGAAGGTGCATATCATGTATGGAGACGTCATTATGGACTGGGATACCTTCTACCAAGCTAGCAAAGCAATGTTAATGATGGCGCGCACGGGGACCATGAATGTTACGTCGGAGGATATAGTACAGATGGCATTCGCGGACACATCCAGAAATATGGTTACAATCAACACAATCAACACGATACGAGAGCAATGCCGCGCTTGTCATCACTTCTCCCTGCGCGAAGTATTGGAAAAGCTCCGCGGTTTCGAAGCTACAAAGCCTCACGATGCCATTTTCGGATTCCTCGGGATAATCCGCGATGAGAGTTCAGACAGATTTTTAGCTTGTCCCAGTTACAAAGAGCCCGTACAGTGCTTATTTACCCGAACAGCTCGTTACCTCATGCGACAGGACGAGTCGTTAAGCCTTATTCAATTCGCTGGGTCAGGTTATCCACGACAGGTCGGCCATCTACCCTCCTGGGTTCCTGACTGGAGCAGTCCCGTCTGGCCACACCGCAAAGTGTCAAGCCACGGGTCGGCAGAGGATTGCGATGTGAGCATGGCTCAGCAATTAGGGGAGAGCTTTGATGAGATTGAGGTAGAAATCTTGATCATTGAAACCGTAGCAGTACTTCAAAGTCACAGCCTCTTTGTGTCAGGGGCGACCAGGGCGCCACACCGACATGAAACATCTGATGCCAGTGAGAGCGACAGTCCCGCCCCGGACACTCTGATTGACTTCTATGGTCACCTTGACAGCTGGTTGACGGAAGCAAAGTCCCTCGCCTTGAACACCCTTGCTACGAAAGACATGTACCCCGACCTTCCCGACGCATTCTTCAAAACTCTGATTGGCGCTTCAGAGTTGAACAGAAACCTCATGAATCGCCCGACCGCGGCCCTCGACTTTCAAAGGGCCATGCAGCTCCTGCACAGCTTTGCGACTGTGGACCTCAAAGCCAATGGTGGTACTGAGACAGCATTACGTACGTTCATGAGGGAGAATGGGATAAATGAAGAAGACCAATTGCTAGCCACTTTGACTGAGTCCACTGCTCTCGTGGCGGCAGTGAATATATCAGCGACGGGGAAAAAGCTCAGCACTATGCAGTCCGGCCGCATGGCGCTTGTGCCACCGGGTACACGACAGGAAGATTTTGTTTGCTACATAAGATACACTACGGTACCGTTCGTGGTTAGGAAGATAGCAGAGATTCAGAAGTACGAGCTTATTGGAAGCTGTTTCGTATATGGAATTGGAGATATGCCTCAAGGCTGCGTTGATTGGAAGCGAGTCGTCTTGGTATGATAAGGGGTTTATTGAAATGACGCATCACACGTCACTATACTAATTTCTTACTTCCTTAAACCGGAGGTATTAGCCCCGCGCTACTATGTATATATATGCCCTCGAGAACCCTATCTAAAGAGGCCAGAGCTGCTTGGTCAATATATACCTCATATACCTCCGATTCAATACGGTTCCTCCCACAAGGCATATTTAACGTGATTAAGGCTATAGTCGCATTTTAGAGCAATCAATATTAGCTTGATTGGGAACTAATGAGAAGGCAAGGAGAAGCCTACGGCCATCTTTGTACGGATATTAGGTGCTGCCGGTTTCAATCGATACTGCTTTATGCTACTTAATACAGAATTAGTTATACTGTGCCTAGCGTGGTGTAACTTATGAGCTTCAATGTTAGAATATATAAAGAGGCATAGCCTACTCATCGTCGTTGTCTCCGATTGAAGAATCTACCTGGGATGCCTAATGGAAGGCGTTGGCGACGATTTATGTGAACTGGTAGGTAATGGCATTTTGAGATTTTGAGTTATCGAATATATTGTTTAGCATATTCCAGGGCCCAGTCCGCCAGCTTTGCATCCGCCCACCTCGCCGGCGCTGGAGCAAAATCAGACTTCAAATTATCGGTGGCATCGCAGATGACATCAAGCCCATGGCTTGCTACCGTCACTGTCCTGTATAGCTGTCGCCGATGTTTGTGGTGTTTTTGCTGTTATACCCGATGTACCCCGATGTACAGTACTAGGCGCAGTCGTGAATCATAGCAACGGGCATTCGAAACAAACTGAAAACTCTAATGACGCGCCTGTTACTGGAGAATATCCTGAGTTAGTTACATCAAGCCGATTTGCCACTTGGAAATGCGACATGAACCCTACACCGAGTCACTGTTGAGGTCGAGTGGAGTATGGGATAAGAGTGCTCGACGCAAGGCTCAACCTCGCAGGGCGGAGAAATCAGCACCATGTGTATTTTGTGGCGCAACGCAGCGCCCTCGAACTGTGGCTTGATCAATCTTGAGCTACAGGTTTGCCCCTTGGAATTTATTTAGCCTTCTGTCTTGAAATATGGAGTTTAACTCCTAAATAAGAGGGTTATGCTAGATCCCAGCGCTCATGACCACGCATTGGCAGTCTGATTTTGATAAGTTATTTTTAGAATGGCTGACTAAGCAATGTTTAACTCAGTTAAGCATTGAATGCTCTCGGGGCAGAACGTAAGGAGCTGCTTCTTCGCCAGCTAGGGCACGATCTTGCGTACCACGAATATTTTAAATTAACTATAACACAGATTTAAGTCAAAAATCTATCACTAAGCAAAATTCTCTCCAGTTATATCCCGAGAATCGCGAATGTCAACCACTATGGATACGACGCTGGAATAAACACTATCGGTGCCTTATATACCAGGTACTAATAAGCTAAAATACGCGGAGGGTTCATCGCGTCCGTCGATCTTTCTCCGCAGTTCAAAGCCATGGCTGCACCTTCGAAAATCGATTTAGCCACAGTAGTTCTCGATCGATTCGGTCATTCGAAGAGTAACACCTACGCTACCCTCTCCGGACTGAGCAGAATGCCCGTATCCACCTTGTGGCATCGTGACCACGGTCGTCCGTTAATCTAATGAAAAGGCGCCAAGCAATAATACCTCACCCCTTAGGAAGAGAAAGCGTTGGTCAATTATGTGCTGCGAATGTCCGAGACTGGATACCCGTTGCTTGTCAAGTTTTTAAGAGACTTGGCGCTTGTTATCGTGCGTCGACGAGCATCGACTTTCTAGAATCCTGCGACCGATAACGATGGCATTCGACCGCCCGGGAAGAACTAGCTACAAGCCTCTATAAACGCTATTTAGAGCTAAAAGCTATGCAAATAAAGGTACTAGATTAGGAGAGACACGAGTATAATATCTACGAGAAGGTAGTGGACTAGTTTACGGTTATTAAGGAGTTAGCGAATCCCCTTATACTTGTAGAGAATTGTTGGTCCACAGGTCCCTACATGAGCATACTTTGGTCGGAAAAGGGGGTGCGGTCAAGATTAGGGGTCAGAACCTAGCCGGACTAGGTTCGGAGGACATTCGGTGGGGATTCGCAAGGGTTTCGTAGTATATAGTCTGGCCCTCCTCGCACTCTCTTTAGAAATTCACAGATTTTGAACCACACATTTATTACTCTGTCGCCATACTCGCATTTTGAATATATTCACACTTGCGGCGTGGTACATGAACCGGTACTACACCGACAAGAATACTTATAATATGAATGAGACAGGAGTTCTTTTAAGCTTGTTAAACTCTTTAAAGGTTTTAGTAGGTAAGAACGAGCTTAGGAATTGTAAAGGAGCTGGGGTGAAGCGCACTTTGATTACTGCGATCGAGTGCGTCTCGGTAGATGATCGGTATCTCTACCCCTTAATCATTTGGCTAGCTGCTACTTATCGAAGTACCTGGACTGTCTACCTGACACTAGGATGGCATTTTGGCCATTTCGAAACAGAATATATAAATACGACTATTAGTTTATACTGGATTAAATATGTCTTTAACCCATAAACAAAAGCTCGAGCAAAGAACAATCCAAGGATATTAATTAACGATGGATTTGGCACATACGAATCCCTAGAACTAATAAAGTTTTGCTACGAAAATAATATTATCTTGTGTCGGCTTCCGTCCTACACGTCTAATAAGCTTTAATCCTGCGATGTTAGGGTCTTTAGGCTACTAAAGATAGCTTATTAGGAAGAGGTTAAAAGATTATATCGGGGAGGTTCTAGTATAATCGGAAAGTAGTTGTTACGACCTCCGATGCGTATTCTAACCGACACAGCTCGGAGCATCGGCGAGGAATGCGACGGCGCTGGGCCTAATTAGGAGGACTAAGTGGCGAGCATGCGACATATTGATGTAAGTGGCGCTCGACTACGCTAGGCCCTATTAAGAGAGCCCCCCGTGTATTTATACTAGAGCTCTCTCTTATAAAAAGCTCTCCTTTTCTCCTTGTCTTTTCTTCTCGATTTTAAGCGTAGCTTTAGGCCTAAATATAAAACTAGAGTTAACTCGCCGTATTAACCTATTGCCAGCCGTAACATAAGAAAAGACTAATACCCCTTCGTTATAAAGCGTTATATCTTACCTAGTTTTACCGCTTTGTCGACTTGCCCTTATAGTAAGTTAATAACGAACCTTAATACCTTAGCCTATTCGACAGATAAGTACCTCTTTGCCCTAGTAATAGACTGTCCTAGAGAAAGCTAGATATTCGCTTGCGGTTAACTTACCTTATACAACTTGACGCGCATTTTCATTTCGACTCATATGTCTAATTAATAAACCGATTAACAATAACCCCAACAGACACCCCTTTACCTCGTATTACTACTATTACTGACTTTTCCCCCTCGTCGGCGAAGCTCTAGAGAGAGAAGCGCCCCTTTACGGCTAGGCTTCACTGATACCCTCATCCCTTTGGTCGAAACTCTTACAGAGGAACCCGATAGCTCTGAAGAACCCGACAGCTCTAAAGAATCCGATTCGGACTCGGAGGCTAAACCCTGTTAGATAGAGAATGATGGTGTGAATGATGATTCTATTGAAGGGGCATTTCTAGGTCTATATAACTACTTTGAGTACTAAGCTCTCGCATCGGTTATTAGCTTTGTATCAAGTTACTAGCTTTGTATTAGAGGCTCGCATCGGTTATTAGCTTCGTATCAAGTTACTAGCTTTGTATCAGAGGCTCGCATCGGTTATTAGGCTCGCATATGGCTAGTATTCTTATATATCTCGGTTTAATGTTTACTTAATTTCCGTCGTGGCCTAGAGATATTAAGTTTAATAATACGTGGGTCCAAGTGGTATTATAATATTGGAATTTTTTATTTAAACACTAAAATCAGAACTATTATTAATAAATTGTCGTTTATTAAGGTGTAAAAGTGAGTTCCCTAGTTAAGGAAGATGAGGGTAATAATACTATACTATTGTGTTAAAGTCGTCGAATCTTAATTACGAATTAAGATGCCTTTATAAGTCGTATAAGGACGAAACCGTACGATTTTCTCCTTGCGTAAGTCACTAATGTTAAGAGAGCATAAATAAAAAACTTTAGAATAAGGTATAAAGCACCAAAGGCTAAGCCCTTCGGGCACTAAGTCTTTAATATAAGGTGGAAAAATTCTTTAATTTCTTTTTAAAATATAACCTGGCAAGACCTCTTATATTACCCTAGAGGCAGTTTGGTTTATGCCTTAGAAGCCTTAGGCTTTACGATATAAGCTGGCCTTAATAGCCGCTTTACAATATTAATAACGAGCGTTTGTTTTAAGTTTACAAGGACTTTAATATTTATGATTTTATTATGTCTTTGCCAAAAGGCTATATAGTACGAATATTAGACTTTAAGGGTTTTCGTTGTTTAGTAGGTAAAGACAAAAAATTGCTATTGCTCGTGTGTTACTTAAAAATCCTGAAATCTTATTACTAGATAAAGCTACTAGTGCGCTTAATCTTAAAAGCTAAACTTTAGTGATAGAGGCCTTAGAGAGGGTTAGTAAAGGAAGAACGATTATTAGCGTGACGCATTATATAAAGATAATTAAGAGAGTTAATAAAGTCCTAGTTATTGAGAATGAAAAAGTGGTTGAAAGTGACACATATAATAAATTAGTGGCGATGAAGGGGAAGTTTTAGGTAATAACCGGAGAACTGATGAGCTAGGAATAATTTAATATTCTTAGATTAGATAAAAGTAATAATAATTAGTAGTTGTCTTGACTTGGTTTTCGACTCGATTTTCTCGTGGCACTTGGTGCGTGTATTAGTAGACTGTTACCGTTTCGAGTAGAAGGTAGGATCGAAGCACCTAAATAATTGCATTGAAACCTATAAAATATCTTGAAAGAGGGTAAGCAAACACAATCAACGACCACAAATATCTAATTAGACTAGAGGAGAAAATATATTAGTCCGTGACGCTGTTCAGATTGAAATGACTGGGCTAGGTATTATTATGCCAGTGGATTTCTCCTCCGAGAGCTAAGGAGAGGGAGATATGCCAAGTCCAGCGGGTATTGTAACATTATACAAGAACGCAAAATTGTTGAGATTCGTTGTATTTAGATAATTCGTATTCTGGTTCGAAGTCTTTCTCAACTGCATAATCCCGCTGGAGGCATTTGTATTGATCCGCCGTGATAATCTATCAAAATTAGTTAGAGACAAGGTGACTCCTAGAATCATGTTCTGTTCTGAACATACCGGACGCCACGGCCATTCTGCGTAGCCTGACCTACCTAATCATCGACCAGCAACCATCACTCATCTCGCACGTACGGAAGAAGTACGACTATGCGGGTAAAGAGCTGTTCAAGGACATAAATGCATGGGCGGCGCTGTCAGACGTCTTCTCTAACATTCTCCGAGACCCAAGCCTACAGAACACATGTTTGGTCGTCGACGCACTCGACGAGTGCGTAACTGATTTACCGCTGTTTCTAGCCCTTGTTGTCCAGACATCTTCTTCATCTCGTGTCAAGTGGATGTTGTCCAGCCGTAACAGAACTGACATCGAGCGGGGACTACGGCTTAATGAGTCGCGGACGAGGCTGAGTCTGGAGCTGAAAGAGAACGCAGATCAGGTATCCCGCGCTGTCGATGCGTATATCAACCGTTGCATTTCCGAACTGGCAGATATACAGTATGAAATACCTTCGCAAAATCAAATTCGGGATATTGCAACAAAAGTCTGGCGGAACATTTCTGTGGGTGGCTCTCGTTGTCCAGGAGCTTAAAAAAGCAGAGAGCTGGGAGGTGTTAGATATTATAAACGAAACACTGGCCGGCTTGGAGGAAATTTATCGTCGAATGATGGGACAAATTCAACAACAGGATCGGAGCAAGCCAGAACATTGCCGGGGCGTTCTTTCAACTGTCACTGCTGCGTATCGTCCACTCCACCTAGCAGGACTCGGTGTACTGTCCGGTTTACCGCCCAATATTTCGAGCACGTACGAGTCCATGGCGACGATAGTTAACCTGTGTGGATCCTTTTTTGCTATACGAGACAACATCGTTTACACCGTCCACCAATCGGCACATGACTTCTTATCCGCAGACACATCCATCTTTCCTTCTACGATACAAGCTATGCACCACATCATCTTTTCGCGGTCACTACAAGTCATGTCCAACCTGCGCTAGAGAGGTTCCAGTGTATATTCAGAAGATGTGGCGCTTGAGGAGGCATATTCAGAGCTGGAGACAGTATCCCCTTAGCTGCCACCAGGAACGCCTTTTTACAGGGCCTGAGTGGCCTTGTAGCGAGGCCCTAAATTAAGCGAAGAACGCCTGAATTTTCGCGAAGTATTTAAAAGTACGATTTTACTACTAAATATTATTATTTTCTATAAAAGAGCGTAAAGTAATCTGTTTTCCGACAAAGGTTAACCTTATACTCTTTATAACTAAAATTAGTACACTTCCTTTTACTCAGCCGGCCTTTATTTATAGCTATTTTAGTAAGAGCTACTCTCTTCTTAAGTTAGTCCCAAAACCTCCCTCCTTTATATATTACGTAGTCGACTTTTGTTGACATCTTAACGAACGTATACTAATGAATTAGGACCTTAAAAGCATCCCTAGATAAGCCTAAAACACGCCTTTGGAGAGATCTAAGTATATTCTTCCCGAGCTCTATTAATGCCTCTATAAGCTATATACGAAAATCGTCTTAATTTCTTAGATTAACGGTTTTAACGTTATATCTAAAGTAGCGACAAATCAAGAAACAGTTGTTAAGTACTACTAAGAGTATATATTAATAGAGGCTTTAAATTGGGCCTCTCTTAATACGCCGTAACTTACTATTATAGCCTTAAAGTTAGTCTCTTAGATTAACGGCTTTTATATATTAGTTATAGGCGTCAAAGTACTCTAGAATCTAAAGCTCTTTAGTAGACTCGTTACTAAAGGGGGCTCGGCTAATCTTTGTATTTCCGGCAGTCTCTTTTAGTCGTTTTCGCAGCCGTAAAACCTTAGTTTTACTATCTTAATATATCGACATTAGTAAAGCAAAGGCTTTATCTTAAAACCTAGTCTAATTAACTAATCCCGATTCTGTAAGGAAAGTATAAGTCTCACCTTATAATATAACGTTTAGCCCCTTTTCTCTTTACTTTTTGAGGTCTATAAGGTCTTAAATTACTCTGAATGTAATTCGACAAGTACTAGTAAATATAATCTTTATCTCTCGTAGGTGCTCAAATAGCTATAGAGACGTGAAGAGATTATTAAGGTACACGTAATACGTCGTATCCGGGAGAGAGCTCAAAAGGTATAGTATAACTACTTAGGTTTTATTGAGATTCCGAGGTTTTAGGACTTTGTATATACTACCTTGCTTCCTAAGTGTATGATAGGCCTACTAAAGAAAGAAGCCTTATTATATAATAACCCAAATCTTAATTCCGGTGGAAGTAGGCTTTTTAGGGATTATAGTAATAAATTTACTACGACTAGTGTATCGTTAAATAGCCTTGTCTATAGTTACTTATTAACTTAGTTTTTAAAATCGCAAGTTAGTTTCTTGAATATAACTATTTAAAGGTTTCGTCTATATAAAAGTTAGCTTAGTATACTTAAATTTAGTAAAATATTAACCTTTTAATATAAGTGAGTATTTTTATCTTTATAAATTCTAAATCGCCGGCGTAATTCTTAAAAACGATTCCGTGAAAAAACCTTAGTAATATAGTAAAAAGGAGTTAATTTCTTTGTAAACTAGTAGTCTTTAATAGAATTAGTAGAGAACCACGGTTATATAAATGTAAAATGCTAAATATAAGTAAATTTCCTCTCGACAAGTAGGTTCTTATGCCGCTACACGAGATCTTGGTTTTGTCTTATTATTAGGTACCTCTCTTTAGTAAGAGTTTGTAGTTAAAACGATAGTATTTATGATGCTTTAGCTATAGTATTAAGTGAAAAGGGTAATAGGATCCTCTAGAGAGTAGTCTTCTAGTATATGCACTTCAAAGTCGAAATCGTCGAGTTGTATAGGTTAGAAATAGGCACCGGCTTTTAGTAATAGCTTCAATTTTGGACGAAGGGTCCCTGTATTAGTAGTATCTATAACTACAAGTTCCGGCATTGTGATTGTATTAGAAAGTAGATGATTATAGTAAGAAATTAAGCTTTGTTGATGTTCTTGTTAATGCCCCGCACGGGCGCTAGAGTAGCCTGAAATGATAGGCTCCTCCAGGCTACTATGGCAACCAGCCCAGCGCACTTGCCCTATGGAAAGGCGCTTACGGCAGCTAAGGGGATAAGCGCAGGGTCATCATTGTACAGACGCTGTGGCGGATCAAGTGTGCTCGCCGCAGGATTCGTGCAGCGGAGGCTTCATCAGACGTGGTGAGTCAAGGTGATCATGAGAACGATTGGATCGTACAGATACCTGCGCACTGCCGAACACAGCTGCAACGGATCAAGAGTAGAGAGGACCTTGAAGATTGCCAGCTCTTTTTAAACAAGGTACGCTACCCGGTCATGTTTATTAATATTAGGCCCGACCAGAATGCCATGGAATGGTGTGGAGGGCCGGATGAGACCCCAATTAGAGACCGACAGTTGAAGCAGCTTAGATTTATGATCAAAAATGGGTAGGAGAAAGAAGAGTCTCTCGAGGCCCCCAAAATGGTCCTCCAAATCTTAAGGAGAGTACACCTGGCGGAACTAATAACCAAGTATATGGAGGAAGTTAATGCCGAGAAAGCTGAAGTTGAAACTAAAAAAGCCGAAGTTAAAGCCAAAAAAGCTGCGGCTAAAATAGGACGGCGACCACTAACAGCCAGGGATATAGAGGAAGTTGAAGCCGACAAAGCTGCGCCCAAAGGAGGACGGCAACCAACTGTGAAGGAGAGATTCGTTAACCTCCTCTTTCCCCACATAGTCAAGTATACGAGTAAATATACTAGGAAGGGAAAGAAAACTGGCAAGGGAAAGAAAACTGGCAAGGGGAAGAAAGGTGGCGAGGGGTAGAAAGGTGGCGAGGGGGAGAAAAGTAGGAAGGGAAAGAAAGGTAGGAAGGGGAGTAGCTAGACAGGTGAGCAGTTGAGCCCAGAAGAGGTGCGTGCATAAGTAGAGGATAAATTAGAGTATTGGATAAGGCTAGGGAAGCTACTACGGAAGTTTTCTTAGCGATACGGGCTCCCCTTCCTAGTCGTGCTTCCTAAGGAGTTGACGGAAACGAGGTAAGTTCTTGCTTCAGGTAAGGATAGCACTTGAGACTAGTTCGCTGATTTTTAGTCTCTATATACTCCGGAAGGGTCACGATTAGGCTGTTGTCGACTACGTCGACTTCTACTATCTAGGGTTAAAGGAATAGATTAGTAATCTGTTATGCGTCCTTCGGGGTATAATTACAAGTGACATTCTAACCAAATGGCTCGTAATCGAGACAATCCCATCCCCGACTTGTTAGATCCCCCATTCGAGGAGCTGTTTCAGTTCTCCAGTGATCGTAACTCATCCAAACGCGGTGAGCCCTCCTCGGAGGAGTTATCTCAGATGTCGAAAGAAGTTGTTAATACACCACAGACTGATACGGCCGTCGGGCCATCTGACCAGAGGCAAGCTAACGAGCGTGTCCAAGGCACGATAGAGTCAGTTTAGGATACGCAGCCGGACAGTACTTCTAAAATCCTTCAGTCGTTTTCTCCTAGTATTGAGATTAAAAATAGAAGCCCATCTAATTCTATTATAGACTACAACGAGTCCGCACATCCGTCGGCATACCACGAGCAATCTAATCATCACGAGGAGCTTAGCCGGCAATCCCACGGGCATATAAATAACCGCTTACTACTCCAGGATATTAATAGGTTTGCACAATCGTAGCCAAGTCTTAGTTAGGGACTTAACCCCTAAGACTGTTTTATCTAGGATAATAATTAGCGCGCGCAAGCGCTATTTAAGGGGTGCGAGGAAGAATTTCCCCTCTTTATAAACGGCGACTTGAAAGATTAAGCTCAAGTAAAGCTACATTTTATGACTTTAATAGCCTTATTAACTACTCTCCTCGAATTACACCCTAAGTCGTGTTTATACCCGCAAATCCATCTCAAATCAGAGTAGGTTAGCACCTCTAGTAAATATGCCGGAGCTTAAACGCCGCTATAATTCTTTAATATAATCACTTATTAATCTACTTTGATTACTAAATCTATACTAAATCTTCGGCTCTTGTTAATGCCTGCGAAGATGAAGTCATAGACCCCTCGTGATAAGTTACTGCAAATATCTGTCTCGTAATCAACCCAAACACATCATTTTGTACTAAGCCTTGGGCAGGCACGAGCAGAGACAGGGTCCAAATATATCTTTAATTTAATAAAAGCATAATGTAACAAAGTTACACACAAACAATATTTGTATTGCTAAGTTTAACCCTGAAATTACTCCTTTGTTATATACTGGTGACGACCTCGCATATAAACCTGGGCTAAAGATATAATGCCGGTGAGGGACTCTTTCTAGTGTGTACGGCTTAAGAGTAGATGCTATAACTGTTAGGGAAAGCCACTTGCGGTGGAGATAGTTAAGTAGCTCTGTTGCAGAAGCGGCAGATGTCGTTGCGGAAAGCAATCCGAGAGCGTCTGAGTTTGAAGGTCAGCGATGTGGCTTGTTGATACTAATAGCCCCGTCCTCTTTAACGTACTTTTGTATTAACTCTATCGTGATTAATAAAAGCGCAGTGATATTACGAGGTCTGCCCTCCGACTTGACGTGACAACATTCTTGACTTGCTGTGAGGCCGAATTAGCTGTAAAATCCATAGGTGTGGATACTAATAAATAAATCCTTATTAAGTTCTTCCTAGCCCTAGTGGTCCTACTCCGAAAACTTCTTCGTTGGATCTGAGGATGCCAGCTTTTAGTGCTCGTCCAGGATCGGTACCCCTATATACAAGCCATTAGACGCAGTGGTTCCGACAGGTGAAGGAGATGAAGAGGATAGGTGGACGCTATTTCCTGCCTGGCGATCAGCCCTACAACGGATCACTAGTATAGAGGGATATGGATATTCCTAGGACTTCTACTACCGGATACGGTTCCCGAATTCTACTATGACGCTGAGGCACAATCAGGACGCCGTAGAAGATATCAGAGGCACAGATGACATCCTAGCCTACGCCTCCATCCGAGAACTTTGTAACGAAAAGCTTATTCCGGCCTCATGGATGGATGGCGTTATAAGTAATACCGCCCATCGCCTTAAAAAAGACGCCATGCGAGCCGCAAAGGCCGATAGAAGATTAAAACAGCTCAGATTCCTCCTTGAAGGTACAGGCGACGATGAACAGTCCATTTAGCCCGCGATAATATATCTTTAGGTCTCAAGGAGAGTTTGTTTGGCGACAAGGGCGCTCTGCGTCCGATCATTGGCGTGCGAGGAAGACTTGCAGGTATTAGCGACCGACCACACACATCGCCCTATTATTTTCACACTTATAAGAGCGAGAAACATTTCTTAAAACATCTCGCCTGCCAGATAGTATTATCTTCATCGAGATCCTTGACTTATTCCCTACTAAGCCCAAGATCTCGGGGCTCTTGTGACGGAATAATGTCGGTTGCCGAATCCTTCGATGTTCGTTTTGCGAGTGCTGGCCTCGGCGTATTGACTTGTCTCTTGACTGCAGGCTGCTGAAATTGCTTCCTCAGAAGGGCTGTCCTGTGGTAAAAAATTCTGGATGTCTTCGACCACTAACCCCAGGAAGGGTCCAAGCTCATCTATCGCGACGCGAGGATATTTCCGAGCTGCCTTCTCTAGTGATAAATCATTTGGTGACGAATCGTCAGAATCTTCGGACTCCGACTGAGAACTAGACCCGCTAGTCAAAGCCGTCAGCTAGTTGGCCCCATTGCTCAGTCACCTTCAGCCTCTAATGTTTCCGACGTCGAACACTTCGTGGCAAGAAAGACAGAACTCGCAGAGATACACAAGGCTCTCGGGAGTGATGGCTCCCGCCGGGTTGTGGTCCTTCACGGTCTCGGCGGAATCGGCAAGACACAACTCGCTGCTGCATATGCGAAGCAGCACAAGGAGTCGTCGACGAGGTGGTAGATGCTGTCAAAGCGTGGTTGAGTTTTGCCTAATAACACACGATGGCTGATGGTCTATAACAACTATGACAACCCTAAACTACCTGGCAAGTCGGATCCCGTGGCTGTAGATATCAGGACATTTCTCCCTGAATCATATCAAGGGACAGTTATCATCACGACGCTGTCATCACGACTAAGAATTGGTCAGCCTATCCAGATTCGCAAGCTCGGGAATATAGATGACAGTGTTAAGATTTTGTCTTCCGCCCCCAGCTCCGCCCACCTCTGGCAATAGACTTCGTCCCACCTCCTCTGAGGGGCAGCTGCTGCACCCTAATTTTCGTTGCGCACCAGCATTCCGTCTGACGATATATTTAACTGATTCATTTCTCCCTTCTCGCACCTCTGCTCTAATTCCCTTCCACCCAGCGTACTCAGCATACTCTATCAAAAGCGCAAGAGGATAGGTCCAACACTCAACTGCATCTTCGGCGGCTACATTCACAGGCCTCATTCCCCAACGCCTCATTCAGCGAACCATTTGTCTTTGAGAAGAGCATTTGCCGTGGGTCGTTCAGCAGGGTCGATCTTTAAGACGCGTTCGATAAAAGCCCCATCTTCCTCCGGGAGTTGGAGTTCTTGTATGACCAATCTCCACGTCACACGCTCCCTCTGATCTTCATCCATATCTGCAAAAACTTGGAATGGAGCTGGCCAATCTCCACCAGCACGCTCAAGGAGAGCAAGAGGATAAGGGTCAGTCATTGAATTTTGTTTCTGCAGCATCTCGATTTCGGCCTCTTCTTCATTTTCTGCTGAAGAGCCGAAGAGTTCTCCATAGGGACCCATGATTAACGAGCCAATCTAGAAGGATATTAGATTACGAGAGCGGTAATAGAGGATTGCTTGATAAGATCATACAACTGCGCCAAAGGACCATATATCAGCAGGTGGCCCCCAAGGCAGCCCAAGCCAAGATTCGGGACTTCGAAAGGACTTCGAGGAGATCTTATAATCTGACGGAGGTGAGGCTTTTGGAAAAATAAGCGTCAAGGGGTTGAACGTCAATAAGTAAGGTCAGACATACCGTTAGCAAAATCGGCCAGTTTGACCGATGCTTCGGAACAATTGAAGTCGTATGTAAATCCAGAGAGCAGCATATTCTGTGGCTTAATATATAGCGCAGCTAAATTGCGATTGAGAATTATAACCTCTTCACTTGTCGATGAGAATAACTCACCTGTGCGAGAAAATAGGGTCCTTTCACGTTCGAGCGCATGGTGCGTCGAAATCGGCTTCTGTAGAGCTTTCCAAGTCCTGCATGGGCATGATGCCAGTATTGGGAACCAGTAAATCAATCTTTCCGAAGACCTTGATGGTTTCAACTACAAGCATCTCCAACTGGGAGACCAGGGCTACCAGGACCCATGAGTGCTCGGGGATCAATGCCAGGAAGGCCGTTATCTCCATAATATATCGTAGAGCATGCTGAAATGAACTGATTCGCGGCATCCTAGCTCGGATCCGAGCTTTTGAAGTAGATCATTAGTTCGTTCTTGTAGCTGGGGCGGGATCTCCATTGTGGCTTGAAGGTGCGATTGTTGGATGATGAAGGTGGGGGGAGGGGGGTGGTGCCAGATTTTATAGGTTGTGGGGACCTGCGAACTCGACTTTTCGCAGGTGGGAAGGGGCTTGCGAACTCGACGTAGGGCCTACAACGGCAAGACCCTTTCAATTCTGGAATTACTATCTATAAGAAAGGTCTTAAGTCAATTACTCAGTCTGATATAGACATTGAACGTTCGAGAGAGAAAAATCTCGGAGCAGCTTCCGATCATGCGAAAGTAGCAACCATCCGATTGTCTACAGAACCAATTTGGAGGTTGATAACCTACGCAAATAAGCCCTCTGCCAGGTCCTTTGCATCCACGAGAGAGCCAGAGCCTGCCGATATCGGGATTATCCACGTCTCTCAGTACTACATCCGCCGACCCTCCTGTTATATATACCAGCCTGATCTCTAAGGCAATAGCAATCTAGCTACGGATCAAGGCTATGACACGCCGAGAAGTGAGCCCCACCATCTCCATTCGCACATATAACTGACTTTTAGGTCTAAAGAAGCCTTCCGTTTAATCGATCCGCTTCGAACACAGACAGAAGAACAATATCCAACATGCCTCGAAGAACCGGCTAGTGAGGTATGCGGGTCTGCGATTCTTCCAGACTTATTACTCAAGATTCAAAACCCCGAACTATCCACATTGTGCCACTACCTCCGCACACAAAGGGCATTGCTTCTGGGAGAGGGTCTGGACAAGGTACCTGTGATCACAGGGCCACCGGATACGGTAGATGACAGGATTAAAAGACTATTATCAAGATATCAAACGCAATCCAAAGCGCCCTCGAATAATGTCGTCTATTTCCCTGAGCTCCATCGCCGACTATATCTAGCAAATGTATACGGCTTGTACAGTCAGGAGACATTGACTCGGAGACGAAACCCACGCTAAAGGAAAAGGGAGAGGCAAAAAACAATTAACAGCCGCAAAGCAGTTAGAAAATCTTTGAATGACATCTTTGTTGGTCTTCTTTTCCCACAGTTGCAAAATGAGGATACACTGAGGTTCATCTCCTTGTAGCTGGTCCAGTGACCGCTTTCTGTATCGGTTGGATTTGTTGGAAGTCTGTAACTGCTGTTAGCTTGCCAAATTTGCTTGCGTTAAACGACGACGTACCTGATTGGATGCTCTCGAGAGTTTCATCCTTCGTTGTGACTAGTCTGCTTATTGAATTCATGCTATTGCCATTCTCAAATGCTCCTACGCATGTCTTCAATGTATTAACCTCGCTGCTGAGTCTTTGCGTCGTTTTCTCCAAGTGTTGGATGTATTCGAGAGCTCTCATTAAGACAGCTGCCTTTCCATACTTTTGTGGGTTGGGTTTGTCGTCACCCTCGCCGGCGGGATCGTCCTTGCCAACATTGTCATTTGGTCCATAGATAGACGGGATACCTTCGCGAAGCAATTCGATCTTCGCGTTCAAGTTTGTTCGATATCTCTTTTCGATGGCGTTGTGACCCCGCTTTCTTGATTGATAGCTCAATTGGTCTTTCGCGGTGCTTGGCTGTTCTCCCAAGCCGACGGATTTGCGTTTGTTGTTCTTGCGTTTGCGGAGTTCTGGCTCGGGGGATGGGGAGAGTGATGCAAGCGACTCCACTGGTGGCGCAGGTTCAGAAGCAATCTTGATGTTGGAGATTGCGTAGTATGGCATTGCGATGTTTTGCAACCTTCGTTCTTCGGCTTTGGAGAGCCTCGAAAAGTCTTCGAGCTCGAACGGGGCATCTGTAAATGGGAAATCGGTTCCAGCAACGTACGATGTCGACATCAAATTAACACCTGAAGTGTCCGGGTCGATGGCCCAGGTGTCTGAGGATGACGCGCTGCTTTCCATGCTTTCACTGCGTTCGATAGATGAAGGAAGGACCTCCGATGTGGCACCTTCCCGTCCCATCCAGTCGTCCCATTCTTCCAGACCAAGCCCTCCACTTAAAGCCACGTCGAAGGCACCTCTGTTGGAATTGACGTGGCCTCTCGGGTTCATCATCACACTGTCGTTACCGATTTGGCGGAAGCCGAGACTTGTTGAAGGCATTTCGGGATGGTTTTGTGCTACGAAGGTGTTTGCTGATTTGGGTGAAGCTCAAGTCGATACAGTCAGTACGGGGCCTGAAAATTGGAGTTGAGTTGATCGACTTGGTCAAGACCGATGGGGATCGAGAATTTGGAGGCCACTTGGAGAGTTGTTGATGATGAGGTGTGGAGGTTGAAGTGAGGAAGGAGGGAAGGTTGCCTGGGAATAAAGAGGTCGAGAATGTGGTTTAAAATAAGGCTTAACAGAAAGATATACCTTGAGTCCTTGACATGGAGAAGAACGGAGATGGCAGCGCAGGAATCTCGATCGCCAGACCATCAGAGTTGGGCATGGGGTTAAAAAATGTTTATTCTCGAAAAGTGATGGCATAGCTATTGGACCCGAGCATCGGTGGACTCTTGATAGACATGTGGCTGGCCAAACACTCGCAGATGCGGGGAATCTGGTGCCGTTTGAGAAGTCAATCCGCGGGATCAGACTCAGTGCCCTTACTGGCTGGATAGCATTTCCACGCACCTGCCCCGCACTACCGCTTTTAACCACCCACAGATGGTAGTCGGGCCCAAATCGTTTCGAGCTTTCACCATATTGAAAGTCCTCCTACCACACCAACATCACACGCTCTGTGTCTCTACTATAGACCATTGAGCTGTCCAAAGCAAGCAAAACAGTCAGTGTTGCTCTTGAAGTCAGAGTGATGGTGAGGCTCTAATAGCTCTTGCGACTTAAAGGCCTTTCCACGAGCTTTATGACGCTTCCTCGCTGCTCCCACGTCATTCAGTGTCCAGCGTCTGCAAGGGCCTCTGAGCAGTACTGTAACGCCACGCTGGACCCCTGGAGGTCCCTGGATGAAAACAGTCGGCCCACTCGTACCTAAGCATCTCGTGTGTCGGCGACTGAACGCTCCCAGGACGAATCCTCAACCCCCACTTCCCTGGGTAATCACAATCCCCAAATGATGCACCCATTGAAATGCTGTTCAGAATATAGTAGTGTCATAGCCACGAGCTTCGACGGACGGCAGAGGATCGTATCCTGCAATGCATTGATTGAAGCTCTTTGTCATTGGTTCATCTCTCGGTGGCAGACCCCTAATCTTCACGCCATATCTCTGTCTACTCCGTAGTACCTCGAATACATATTGTACAGGCGGTAGTAGTTGTTAAATCGGCCCACATAAAGTCGGAATTTCTGGGTGGCCTGACCAATCACCTGGTCAAGATCTGATCCTGCTCTTTGATTGAGTCCACCACTTAACATTTATTGACCCATTTGACCCCGCGCTGCACAACCGAGAATACCTCCTTTCTTGTAAGCTTGCAGCTGGTGCGTCCAATCTGGCGGTAGTCTACTTCGTCCCGCAATGCGACATGCCAAGATCTGGACTTGGGACTGATCGATCGATCCATTTGCGTCGATACCGTAGCCTTATCTGCATGTGATCCCGGTCGCATCAATGTTGAGTCTGCCGAAATCGCACGATTTGCTCTGAGGCATGGTGGCAAGTCATAAATATATATCGCTGGGAGTAGATCGATACAGCAACAGGGGATTCTTCTTCAAACAACAGGCCAGAAAGACCCGTACTCAACATTTCCCAGGCAGTCTACTCGATATATCGAGAACACACTAACCTGCAAAGGACATTACAGCAAGGTATTGTCAAGAGTATCATGTGATGCTTGCCGCCTAAGCGACCTCTTCAACTACTAGTTCTCTATGCGACTCTCTGTGAGTTACTCTTCTAGAATGCGAAGTCGACTCTTTTATAGTGTTTCTCTTATATGTGTCTTTGTAGGCTTTATACTACTCCCTAGCGTGTACTAACTTATTACTTGGCTAAGGTTAACACTAGGCGTATTAGTGAAAGTATTAACTCTAAGGGCATTAGTATTAAGAGAGCTAGGCGAGGGGACAAAAGAAGAGGCAAATGACATATTAACGTCGTTTATAATAGACTACTCTATTAGAGGAGGGACGACTTTCGGCTTGACTTAGCGAGTTAAAGGGAGAGGTCTAGTAAAGAGAGGTTGTCGACTTCGTCGTGTAAAGGCGGAAGTCAGAGAGGAAAAGGAGGGTATTAGTAGTAGAGTAAATATTGACTTCACTATTAATAGAGGTTTTAATGTTGCCATTCGTTAAGCTATAAGGCTTAGTATCGGCCTTTCTTGTATTTAAGCTTTTAGGTCGTAACTACTTATAAGAGAATTTAGGGGAGGAAGATATTTACTATCTTCTTAAACGAGTTAAAAAGAGTTATAAATAATGTGATGCTTGCCCTAAAAAGACGGCAATCACGTGTAACTAACGCCTTACATATTAACACAAAACATATAATAATACTAAGCATTAACTTAGAATCTATAACTCTAAAGGAAAGAAGGTAAAGAAAGAAGAGGTCTATATACAAAAGGTCGGTATGTCTAACACTATAGTAATCTCGGTACGTCCCGATCAAGAAGTATTAAGTGGAGCCGGTGGAAATGAGGCTCTAGGCATCGCCGGTCGTCACAATTAGTATACGTAGCAAATCCGAGATAACATTAAAATGTTCTAAATATAATGTTTTAGAGCCAAGTATTAAAGGGATCTTCGGGGCTTAAGTTTAATAAACTATGTCGTAAGAGTCTTTAAAGTCTAATACTCTAGAACTATCGAAGCCGTAGTGGCTCTGTGGCTGGAGATACAAGATTTGACGGTCACAGCCCTGCCGTTGATTGGACCACTCAGCACCAAGAGAAAACTTCATATGATGAGCAGCGACTCCAAAATCACCCCCAGAGTTATTCTTCACATTCAGAAGCTACGGCTTCCACAAACGGCCGCCAACCTAGCCCAAAACATGCCCGGAGCTGATGTGGTCATGTGTCGGTATGGTTGCCATGCGAACTTGATTTTTAGCATGCCCACCAGTCTCCCGTGCTCTGGTTTAAGACCAGCCGTTTATAGCTCTCTTATAGTTAAAATAGGTAGCAGCTCCTTGTAATATTACCAAATCTGCCGTGTGCTTAAAATTGCATGCTGTATGCTGCTGAGAGCTCAATTCTGCTGCACCTGTTGTGTACAGTACACGCATCCACCAAGTGAGGCGGAATTCCGCAGTTTCCGAATTGACAGGCTTACGAAGCCACAAGTGCCATTGGTTCGGTACACGAAGTATTTTGTACTGCCATACTAGTTGCAGGCACTTTCAAACAAAAAGTCTCATGATGTCCGTAGTAAACGGGAGCGGAGATTGTATACTTTTTAATTGATAGTCAAATCCACTAACGTCTAACCCCACCCTTCCGGCCACCTCGCTTAACTTCACTGCTACTTATATTACTTCACATTAATAATTAATAATTATTTTATTCTCTAATCGTTTTTCTTGAAATTTAAAGTACGAATTGTTTATATCATAAAGCCTAAATACACTAAATATAACATCGAATCTACTTTAGAAGAAGTGGCAAATAGTAAATCTATACGAAAGGCATCACTTAAGTAGGGTGTTCTAAGGAGTACCGTTTAAGATCACAATATAACGACTTAGTCACGTCAAGAGGGTGCTAGCCACTTGTAAAGACTACTTATAGTAATAGAGAAACAATTAAATAATTAGGTACTAAATTAAGAGGCTCTTAGCTATAGAGTTACGCACGCACAGATGAGGCTTTTTACAGAGAGGCTTCTAGTTCTTTAAGGGGATCACAAACCACTCGGAAGACACTAAATTACACGATTTTTAGCTCTAATCCTGTTCTTAAGACTAAAAAGTAAATCCCTGTTAATTTTATACGAGTCAATTACGCTTGATTTAAAATTATTAAGCCTTAGTTCTAAAAACTACAGATTCCGGTAATTAAAGCTATTCTAGCTAGCTAACGATAAAATATAAACGAGACAGGTATTATAAAAGGTTACAATCTTAATAAATATGTTATAGAGAGTGCCGAAACACGTATAGTACAAGGGAAATAGCTAGGTTCTCGTGGTTAGACGACAATTCTTAAGTATATCTCAGTAATCGGAGCTTCGACAAATCTAGTTATAGTATATAAGGGGAAATTAATACAATAACAATAGTTTCTGTCTTAATTAGATCTATTTGACAATTGGCACTTTATAACAACCGAAAATAAGTGAACGATTAATGCCACGGCTTTAGAGTGGCTAGAGAAGGTGTTTATTCCTTAGACTCAACCACGTGATCATTTAGTAAGACTTCTTATTCTAGACGGCTATAGAAGCCACAAGACAATAGAATTCCTTTGGAAGTGCCTTGAGTATAATATATATCTCTTATTCTTACTAGCACATATGTCACACGTCTTATAACCTCTTAATTTGACGGTTTTCTCGTCACTTAAGTGTGCGTACTAGAAAGAGCTACAAAAGTTAAGTTCTTTAATCGATTCTACACTAATTAGTCAGCGCAACTTTCTTATTTACTATTAAAAGGCATGTCAAGAGAGTATTACACCCTCAAATATCAAATCAGGGTAAAGGACTACAAGTCTATGGCCGGTATTTGTCGCCAAGCCGCTGATAAACCCTTTATTATTAGAAAACAGTAATAAATCGACAAATCTAGTGCTTCTAAAGCCTCACGAGACGTTAATATAACCTCCGAAGGTTTCTAATACTTCAATTGAGTTATAGACTCCAAAGGTACGGAAAGATCTATACTTATATATTCGTAATTTGGCTAGTAGATTATATAACTAACTTCTAATATAACGTTTGCTTTTTAAGAAGGTTATAAAAGGAATCGACGAAAAGGAATACGAATTAAGAAAGGCAAATATGAGAATTAAAGAGTTAGAAGAGAGATTAAAGTACTTAAGGCTAAAGAAAAAGAGGAAGGTTCAGACGAGTCCAAATTCTAAGTTTATTATAATACGTGCTATTAAAGAGGCTTAAATTATAACTAGAGAACGTCAATTTACACTCATAAAACTAGAATTAGGAGGAGAATTAAATTCAATAATATCTTGTATTAAAGTTAACGCTGAGTAGAGTTATTAGGTCTTAAATAGAGAGGGTTGCAATTAAGCGAGGTGGCCGGAAGGGTGGGGTTAGACGTTATTGTATAAATTAAGAAAAGCCACTTTCCCAAACAAATCTACGCCTTTAACGCCCTCTTGTTGCTTAGACACACAACACCCAACTTTCCCTCAGCTCCACTATCTAAAGTAACCCCATAACAGCAAGTAACGCACCCAAAACCATCCCCACGCCCGCAACCTCATTCCTCTCCGCACCAGCAGGCGTATCCGTCGCTCCGGTCGTAGCCGCACTCGTAGTTTCCGCCGGAATCGACACACTCGGCAACACCCAATTACAAGTCACACTCGCGGGACAAGGCGTCGGCCCATTACTCGCCGTCCACTGCGTCGTCTGGCCGACACATGTCGAGCTGGGAGGACACGTCTTGATAGTCTGCGTTCCGCCGGGAAGGACACACGTGCATGTTGGTCTAGATTGGCAGGGCGTGGGGCCGTTGTTGCCGGTCCATGTTGTGTGTTGGCCGTGGCAATGGACTTTGGTGGGACAGACGGTGAGGGTTTCGATTACGGTTGAGGTGATGGTTGTGAAGTCTGTTGGTTTAGACGTTGGGGATGTGATTGTGGAGCTGGATATGGAGGAGGAAGAGGTTGAGCAGTTGGCTGTGGTAGTGAAGTAGGCAGTGTTGCAGCCGTTGTCGCATTGTTTCATGCATTCATATTTGGTATAGATTTGGGAGCAGCTGCAGCTTTGGGTAATGGTGTTGATTCCGTAGCAGATACGAGTTGTGCAGGGTTTTCCGTCTGGAGCGAAGACTTCAGGGCAGGGGATACCTTTAGTTTTCGTGAGGGTGTAGCATGATGCTGGGCCGGTGGGCTGGGTGGGAAGAGGCGTGCTAGTGATGGTTGGTGTGGAGGTGACGGTTGAGTCCTGGGTCGTTGAGCTTGTACTCAAGATAGAGGAAGAAGAGGATGACTCGAATGGACCGGTGGAGGAGGGCATAAACGACGAGGTAGTTTGGAGTGAACTCAATGAGGATTCTACTGAGCTTGACGATGCTTCAGCGGAGGATGAAGTCAAGCTCAGTTCCTGAGCGAAGACGTTGGGAAGAACCAACGCTAATGTAGCGAGTGAAATGCGGCGCATTGTGTTTGTTGTGGTGGTTTTGGAAGATGGAGTCCGGGAGAAGCAAGAACATTGGCACTATAAATGGCATTAAGTAGTGGATATTCCCTCACCCCACCCATGAGGCTATCACGATGTTGTATGCCGAGGATGAGGGATGCTGGGATGCTACACGAGCTGCTGTGACACCATCGTGACATTTCATCCAGGACAGGTTGAGGATTGGACGACAAGTCTCTACTCAAGGATAGCGTTAGCAAACAGAATGAGCGCTTTGGGAAGATCAGACCTTCCAGTGTTGTTCTCACAGCGAATCACCTAGTCCTACTGGTCAACAACCTCGCCTGAACCACATGATAATCAGCTGCCCCACAATATCACCTAGGAAATTTTTCCGGGGAATACGAGTTATGCTTAAACTATAGCTGCAAAGAGATCTCTCGGCGACATTAAACTGCTGATTGTAGTAGAACAACACGTGGTGGGGAGAATGGAGAGAAGGTGACTCGATTATGGCATGTCGTGGTGGTCAGGAGATCAGATGTTTACCCCTTGCCCTAAGAGAGAGCCAACCAATCGTGCAGAAAGCAGAAAGCCGCATTGCATGACGCCACGATTATCTGCAAACGCTGAAATGGGAATTCATAATAGTCAAAGAAATGGTCAGTGAGATTGAATGTTCATGAGGATCGTGGTGATCGAACTTAAAGCATGCTAGAAAGACGGAAGTGCGGAAGCGAGGCAGAAAACTCGCGGCCTTGGGCATGGATGGTAGCTACTATTCTACCTATGAAGTGCAGAAAATCTAGAGTTTACTAATACGCATTACAAACCAAGGTGAAAGCAAAAATTTCAAAAGCTGACTTTCGACGTTTGCATGAAGCTACGTGACATCGAAATTCCATCTCTTGAAATGGAAATCAAGCGACTGGAGGCCGAGAAGACTTCCCGGGTTTCAACCACCGAACGGCAGGATCGGTTGTTCAATGATGAAGAATCCGCCAAGAGAGATGTTGAGGCCCTGAGCAAGACTGTTAGCGATATCGCCTCATACAATCGTGAAATCTCCAAGCATGAGAAAGAGCAACACGATAGCAATATAGCGTTCGGCCTATACCGAATTACACTTAGATAGGCGTTTTGCTCCCGAACCGTCGCTATAGGAGACATCCTGTCATCCCTCTAAGGCTCTGTAGTTGTGCGGCTTGTGTTGGAAATCATGTGATCCAAGAATCACGTGGATACCGAAGGCTCTAGAAGCCTTGATTTGTAAACACATGGAAAGCTCTCGAAGCTCTCTCTCATGTATATAAACCTACTTTCACTCTGCCTTTAGAAGAGTGAGGCATGTAAATAGTCAAAATGTGACAGCTTGTAGCGAAAGCCGTAAGATCTTTCTCCAATGCCGTATTCCTGATGTCCAGCAAGAAACTTCGACGCAAGCAAACAATCCCCATCGGCATCAAAAAGACGGCCTATTGAAGCCATCTCATCAGCCATCTCGACGTCCTCGGTTATTATTATCTACGTCTTAGACAACCAAACTATCTATAATGTCCTAAGGTCGCTTTTATTAGAATCTAAAATAGTTATCAATCTTACTAACGGCACACCTAATATTATAAGTCGTGAGATTTTGCCGTGGAGCAGGGTCGCTGCAAGGCCTTGGCACCGAAAACGGGGGGTTGCTGCAAGCGCCTATCTATTATTGTTGAATAAATCTGATATAAGATTTATTTAATTGCCTATACAACCTATTAACGCGGATTTGCCAAGGCCATAAGATTTATTCAATTAGATTTATTTATTAGGGTTGCGTCCAAATAAGCTCAGATAAGGCTTATATTCGAGTATAAGCTGGCCCTAGTATATACGACACTAACCCGGCGAGACCTTTACTAGAACCCTATTATAAGGCGAGTTTTACAAGGAGACAATTATTGTCGTCGATTTTTAATAAGGGAACTAAATACACGGGCCAAGTCAGCCCAAATATCGATCCTAAGTATAAAGTGAATATAAAAATATAAAAGCATAAAATTGAAAATTATAGCCAGCCATTACACGTATAAGGTTAAAGTATAAATGCCGAACGCGTAAAGGCAGTCAAACGCGTAAAGGGAGTAAAGAGAAAAGGGGTTATTATTGAGGGGAAGACGTAACTTTCCCTCAGCAATTAGCTTCTGTATCGATTCAAGTATCACCAGCGATCCTTCAGTGTCTCTCCAGCTATCCTATCGTGCTATAGCCACCTCAGCGTGCTAGTGATCATTACACTAATCAATAAGTCTATAAAAATAAAAGATCAATATATTACATAGCTATTAATTAGTAATTCAATCCCTTTCTAAGAAAATTTTATACTCGTATCGTTGCCCTTTCGCCTGATTTATAAGAAGGCTCTATTTAAGATTTAATATAAGTCCTCTGCTACAGCTTTACTAGCGAGCTCTTATAACCTCTTGTACTCCTAAAAGTTCTTATCTGAGCTTCAGATCTATATTTTTTTTGTCCAGTAAATCCTCAATAGAGCCTTCTTATAAATCAGACGAAAGGGCAACGATACGAGTATAAAATTTTCTTAGAAAAGGATTAATGTAACGTTCCTGGTTCTGACTAGTACGCGGCGTACAGGCTCGTCGGTTGGTATTAGCTAAGAAGTAAAGTCACAAGAGGTTCGGTTCTCAATAGGAATTGAGACGTTATAAGTAATGATTAAACTACTATATGAATTTGAGCACGAAGCTCTACTACCTAAGAAACTACTCTATTTATATAGGACTTCGATTCCGAGTGTAAGCTCTGCTAGACATCTTGCAGAGCGCGGGCGCCTGCAAGCCCGTCTAGCAGGCTAGCACATCATGTGACACCGGTCCCGTGATTCAACCCGTCTGCGGACGCTAAGATTGAAGTGCTGTGCTGCCAACTCCAGGTTACTGGCCGACGCCGTCTAGTCTTGGCTTCTCTGTGCAGCCAGGTTGCCGAGCCACAGGGCCAAGACACACGTGATCCTCCGGATTGTGACACTTATATCACACTTAATCGATATGAAGATATTAAGAGGTATTATTATTTCTTTAGTTCTAAGGATAATTAACACCTTGGCTATTACTGTTACGATTGGCAAGAGGTTAATACTGCGAGTAGACTCTAGCTTTGTATTTAGGCCTAATACTACGCTCAAAATCTAGAAGAAAAGACAAGGAGAAAAGGAGAGCTCTTTATAAGAGAGAGCTCGAGTATAAATACACGAAGGACCCTTTTAATAAGGCCTAGCGTAGTCGAACACTATTTATATTAATATGTCGTAGGCTCGCCACCTAGTTCTCCCGATTAGGCTTAGCGCCGTCGCATAGCCAGCGATATTATAAGCCTATGTCGGTTAAAATACGAGGCGCATCGTAAGTCGTAATATTACTTCCCTTTCCTAAAAAACTACGTTCGTGCAGTTATAATTATAATTATATTATCTTTTAAGTTATTATAGTCGTTAATACTAGCGTTATAGGTCTTTAGCCACTTTAAGAGAGCTCTTAGCGGGCCTTTAATATTAAGATACTTTAGATGAAATCGTTTAATTATATATAAAGCTATTATAATATCTAAGTATAAGTATTACTTTAGGTTTTCGTCGGCGCCTAACTACTTAATACGGTAGAATAGCTTATTTCGTATAACCTTAAAGCCAAGGATGCCCTTAATTTCCCACTTATTTTACTTAAGTAGTAGCTAGATAAGTGCCGGCGTAACTCTAGCTTATCTAAGTAAGGGTTCGTCGACGTACTTGCGGAGCGAGTGCGAGTAAAAGACAGGGTAAATTTATTAGTCTTTTAAGAGCTTAATTCTTTAACTCTCTCCTTCCTTAGCGATTACCTTAATAAGGCCGTACTACTTATTAGACAGCTTCTTTGAAGGTTAGTCGATATTCTAGTTCTAAGTGTTAATTAGTACTAAGTTATTAATGTCTTAATTAATGGTGCGTCGCCCACGGTTCGTTAGTCGTTTTATTTTCTCTTATTAATCCTTTAGGGATAATTATATAACTTCTATAACTTCTTTTATTTATAATATTACTTATAAAGCCTTCTCGCAATTAAGTTTCTTTATTGCCGTAGTTGGAGGCTTTAAGTTAACTAGTTCCTAAGAAGTCCTTGGCTTAACGCTATTAAGTAACTAAAAGGGAGATAAACGGCCTAAGGACTCGTGTAATAATATTAGTTAAGTAATATTTATAATTAATAAGAGGTTACTTTAATTATCTTAGTAATAGTAATAAAGGGGCAAAGCTACTACTTAATATATTAGTTTATTATTTTCGTTTAGCCGTCGACGTTTAGGTTATACGCCGTTATTAGCTTTACCTTAGTCTTAAAGATACGACAATACTTCTTTTAAAATAAGGAGACGAACTAAGGTCCTTAGTCCGAGACAATAAAATCTAATATACTAAAGTAGCGAGTTTAATAAACGAGAAAAAGAGTAGTTATACCTTTAGTAGTAATTATATCGTTATAAGGTATCGAAACTAGTTTCTTAAATAAGTAATTTACAATAACTATAGCGAAGTTATAATTGTACTAATCTAATAATAGCTTCGTGAAATTTATTATAAGGTACTAATATAGCCGAGTAGGGATTAGTAGGGGGTATAAGAAACTAAGAGTCTTATCCTTACAGGCTTTTATTAGGAACAACTACAGTTTGTTACGTATCGAGCTATGTCTGTAGTAAGGCTATTCTAGTAGTATTTGCGGCTAAGTAATGCCTTTATCTTTTTAATTTTTGTGTATACTACTAAAGGTTGAGAATCTATATAATAAATAAGTGTCGTGTAAAGCTCCGGTGGTTTTAAGAGCACTTTTAAGTGTCCTTAGAAAAGTAACTTATCGTTTATTAACTCGTAATTTAATAATTATTCCTTAGCCTTTTATTAGAGGCTTTAATAAAGGCGACTCCTTATTAGCCGTAAGCACTTAATTAATAATATCGTATTTCGCGATGTTATAAGTTACTATAAAGTTAAGGTTAAGCTCCTTTGTAGTAAGAATCTTTAAGTTAATTAGTACTCTTATATTAAGCTCGGGCTTTAGCTTTAGTTCGTTACGTAGCTTAATATCGTGATCCGGGATTATAGTTTTTATAAGTACTAAGGGTATAGTTTTTATGATTTTAATATAAACGTTTATAAAGTCGACGGCGGAGAGTTAGAGGTCACTAGCGACTCTTAAGTTAATCTTATTTATCGGAATTAATTGCTAATTATAAATAGCCCTCTTACGTACTTTTATAGCCGTAAGGTTTTAATCCTGTCGAGACAAGGTATTAGCTAGTATATTAATTGTTCTAATGTAATATATAATTATAAAAATAAAAGTTTATAAAGAACTTTACTTATTAAGCCTATTTAGTCGTAAGGTCCTTAGTAGTTATAAAGTACTTTAAGGCTTAGTAGTCTATATAGACAAAGACTTTCTTTTAGGCACCTAAGAGCTTTAGCTAATATTACTTAAATAACTGGAAAATCGTTAGTATCTTTTTGTCGTAGATTAAGTAATTAAGCTTAAGGTTTATTGTAATCTTAGAAAAATATCTTACGAAGTAAAAGGTATCGTTTTCTTAAAGTTAAGATAAAATCTTAATAACGGCTTCGTTAAATAAGTTAATCTTTAACCGCGTTTATTTTATAAGGTCGTAGTAGCGAAGAACTAACGCGAACTAAAAGGCTTCTTAAAGAGTTTCTTAAGTGTTTTTATAAGTGTTATTAAAGTTAAAAGGGATGTTTTTTCTTATAAGTATTATAAGAGGTCGTGCGATGTGACTATAATCTTAAATAAACTAATAATAAAAGTTACAAAAACTAAGATAATTTTATATATTCTTAATATTATTAGTATATTACTAGTTCTTAATTATACTAATCTTCTCTAGGTTTACTTTTACGCTATCGACTTTAATAATAAATCCTAAGAACTTCGTTTTTTACACGCTAAACTCGGACTTCTTAATATCGGCCTAAAGTTTATATACTTATAATATTACTATTACTTTCTTAATATAAACCTCGTGTTTTTCGAAGATTAACGAATATATAAGGATATCGTTTATATAAGCCGCGCAAAAATCATCGAGGTACTTTATAAAGATATCGTTAATAAATCACTAAAAAGTCGCTAAACTATTTATTAAGCTAAAGGGAAGAACCTTATATTTATACGTGTTATATTATATGCGAAATGTTACGACCTACGATGCGCCTCGTATTCTAACCGACACGGGCTCGTAGCATCGCTGGCTATGCGACGGCGCTAAGCCTAATAGGGAAGACTAAGTGGCGAGCCTGCGACATATTGACGTGAATAGCACCCGACTACGCTAGGCCCCATTAGGAGGGTCCTTTATATATATATACTCGAGCCCTCCCTTACGAAGAGCTTTCCTTTCCTCCTTGTCTTTTCTTCTCGATTCTGAGCGTAGTATTAAGCCTAAATACAAAGCTAGAGTCTACTCGCCGTATCAACCTCTTGCCAGCCGTAACAGGAGATAGTAAGGCGGATGCTTTTATAGTAATCATTTATTACCTAAAGAGTTAATTTAATACTCAAAAGTGAGAGGGTAAGAGATAAAGGTATAAAAATAAAGGATCGAAGATAAGGAAATGAATACTTGTAACTTAGAGTCTTTAACGACGTTATCTTTATATAACTTCGCGCTTTATATTAAAGCCACCTTCCTCGCGGGCAATCTAGCAATTTATTCGATTAGTAAGAGCCTTAAAACGTTTTTATAAACTCTTAGTAGTCTTAGAAAGAGTAGATTTGTTGAGTATCTTAGAATGCTCGATAATGAATTTAATAATGTGAAAGAAGAGGAAAGGAACAAAGGGGCAATTGTGAAGGTATATATTAGCGTTAGTAATACTAAGAAGAGGTTATTATTAATAAGAAAAGAGGGTAATATTTATAGTTATAAACAAAAAGCTTGCGATTACCGATCACGTACAGTCTACTAATTAACACTACCTACTAGGTAAGTAGAACCTATGCACCAACTCGACGTGGCTTAGCTAATTAGAGCATTAAGCGCCACTTCTTAACTTAGACGCAATTACTAGCGACGTCTAATTAATTAATTAATACCTTAACTGTACTTGCCTTATTACGGACTAGGCTATCTGTCTTATAGTAAGATCTCAGCCTTATAATCTATAGATTGTACTCTCTTTCTAGAAACTTTATTTTATATTTTTATATTTATAATTTAAGATAAATATTTAAATGTTCTTGTATTTATAGTACGCCTTATTTACGTGCTCTTATTTAAGATATTAACGCGGCGACTTATGTTATTATTTACTTTTTAGGGGGTACACGTTTATTAGTGAACGAGCTCCCGATTACGCGCTTAGCTGCGTATTATACTTTCTTTTATTATAACTCACCTAACGACTATATAATAGTCTCAGTTAGTTTTTCTTAAAGCCTTGCCTGTTTACCTAGAGTACGTATAGGGCATCTCTTAATCTCCTTAGTACGCCTTTTAATGCCAAGCTTAACGTCCTTATAATTATAGCTCGCTAAAGGGGTGTGTCGCGCACTAGCGTAGTTCTTTAGTCCAATACATACTTGCGTAAGCATTGTAGGTATATAAACCCAGTCTCTAGCTCCTCTTTTAAAGAGGATAACGCTCAATTCAATTAATCTTTGAATACACTTTCTAGGACCTCATTTGATCGTAGAATCTTTCAACCCTTTAAACCTCTGCTCTTCTTCTGCACGACAATTTATTATTGTTCTATTTCTCGAGGTTTTAATTAATGTAAATCTCTTTTAGTTCCTCTATTATCGCCTTTAAAAGTGAGTTAATAGAAACATCTAGTACTTAAACATAGCCAGTATAGCTACTAGGAATAAGAGACAAGGTAATATTTAACCTCTTGAATTCAGTACGTATCTTCTTATTAAGTCTCTCTTCTTATAGTCTCTTCGCTTTTGCAGTCGCAGATTTATTAGCAGGCACCTTCTTTCCGGTGTGTTTGTAAGGGGCAAAGGCGTCGAGAACGAGAAGACGAGGTTCTTGATTTAAGAGAGCATATTCTGACGTATATACGTAGTCTTGTCGAATCCAATCGAGGAAATTGGCAGAGTTAGCGTATACTTTATCGTTCTAAATTACCTTTACACTAGTATTGTACTACTTTATCTTTAGCTGTCGATTCTTGTTTCTGTTACGGCTGGCAAGAGGTTAATACGGCGAGTGACTCTAGCTTTGTATTTGGGCCTCTAGCTACGCTCAGAATCGAGAAGAAGAGACAAGGAGGAAAGGAGAGCTCTCCGTAAGGGAGGGCTCGAGTATATATACATGAAGGACCTTCTTAATGAGGCCTAGTGTAGTCGAGTGCCATTTACGTTAATATGTCGCAGGCTCGCTACTTAGTCTTCCCTATTCGGCTTAGCGCCGTCACATAACCAGCGATATTACGAGCCTGTGTCAGTTAAAATACGAGGCGCATCGTAGGTCGTAACAGTTTCCCTTCCCCGGTTTTCCCTTGAATATAAGAAGAGGTTTACACCGCGCTACTCTATTTGCGAAGACAATAACTTAAAGTGTAGCTTGTCGCTTTTCTTAACCTCCTTTAGCTGTTCTTAAGGTAACAATTCTGGCGCCTTTAGAGGCGTACGTACGGCCTTTCTAAAACTCAAAAGCGAGCGGGGTTTAATCTATATTCGAGATCTTAAAGAGCTTATACCTTTTAATAATAAGTACAATTATCAGGCGAGGTTTTCCATAGTCTAAATCAGGGTTAATAATAATGTTCCGACGATTGAATTATAACTAACGAACAATTGTGGCTCGTAACTCTTCGGGGGCCTTCTGAGCTCGTTTAGTGCCTACTCGAAAAGAGATATTATAGCGGTGTTTAAAACTAGTCAACTAGCTAGCGGACTACCGGAAACCTAAGTACAGATTTAAGCCTCTTTCCTTACGAATTACTCGCTCAAGATAAAGCTCACTATACACCTGTTTCGCATTCCGAATTAACTATTTCGCAGATATCGCTCGAACTTTTAGGCGTGCCTTATTAAACCGTTCCTTTAGCTTTAACTCCATATCTAGCTCCTTTACTATACCCTATAGCTTGTGGACTTAAAATATACCCTTCTTTTACTGTAAAATCTCGCTCTTCTTCTTGATTTAACCCCGGAATATTAAGCGTGGGATATAAAGCTTACGAGCCGCATATCAAACAGTGATTCTTTTGTCGGTACTATCTTTAAGTGTTCGATACGTACTCTCCTAGTATGAAATCGCAGCTAACTTGTACTCTCGAGAATAGGAATATCGCCGTTTAGTCACATAATCGTCGTAATCGGTATTAACAAGACTATTAAGCTCGTTCTAAACCCCTCTATTAGTCTAAATAATCGACTAGTTAATACGCTCTTAATCTCCCGGCTCTCTTATTCTTTCCTTATTATTCCGAATTCGCTATTTAGCTAGCGCCTTAATCGTTTCCTGTTCGTTCACTCCCCTAATATACTTGCGGCTAAGAACACGTTAAGAGCGAGGTACTACTTCCTTTGTAAAGGGGCCATAGCGAAGGCGAGGTTTAAGTGGTTAGAGAAGGCCTTACAAATTCAAGGTAGCTTGCCCTAGTAGTAAAGGACCTGTAGGAATACGAGGAATTAAAGGTATATTAACGATACTATACAAAAGTGCAATTAGAGGATAAAGAGTCTAGTTATAGTTGGCGAAATCGAACATTCAAAAGGAGGTGTTTTGATGGGGATTTAGGGGGAAATTATAATCTACAGCGCCACTCTTGACCACAGCGCCAGGTCCAAACCTATCAAAATACTACCGAAAAGTTAATTCGCCATGGCGCTGTATGCCAGATAATACGGTATTGCTTTACGTCAGGGCAGACGAAGCAAAGCATCGGGAAGCCAATCATACATTGGGGAATTTGGATCAGAAGACCGACCCGAACCCTTTTGCAAGTAAATTTAAAGACCTCTCGAAGCCGCATCCGAGCAAAGGGCTCGCGGACTCGAAGCCGGTTGCGTGGGCACGAGAGGAGGCGTTGTAGGGTGCTCCGGCCCTCGGTTTTCACTGGTCGACAATTTTGATCATACTTTCACTTGGTAAAAAATGCTGTGCAGGTTTTGAGATTCGTATTTGTACAGTACAGCTAGGGAAATTCTACTCACTGTGTTTCACGGTGCTTAAGAGGAAATCGACATGTTCAACAGTTCACCTGAAGCTGGCTGTTAATTATAGAGCAGGTCAGCATTTCCTTTAGGCGACGCATCCGGAGGATGTTGACGAGGAAGTCCTCTCATTCGTCGAAAAGCTTTCTTAACTTGAGGATGGCGCCCTCCCCTTTCTCAGATGCAAAGCTACCAGCGGATGTTTTTATATTATCTAGCTCCTGGCGAATACCCAACGGAACCTTGACCACATTCTGAAGGCAAACACAATGAGAGCAAGGAACGTATGTGCTTTTACATCGCGATGCTCAGTCAGGAAGAACAGTCCGCCACAGCCCTCCGAGACAAGGTTGATGTTCTTCAAGCGGAATTAGCCCAATGCCGCAATCAGGACGGGCCAGATCGTGTCAGGCTGTCCCGTGCTGCCACAGCTGCTTCGGAGCGATCATAGTGGCAGATCGCCTGGCCTACCCCGAGAGACAGGCTTTCAAGCATTTGGCCTGCTTCCGGACGCAGCCGATCTGGAGATTTTGACGCTGTCTACCCCACTGGCAATTCGGCTCCCGCTCTCTCCGACAACTTTGTCCAGTGGACTCGGCCTGGAACTTGTCCACGCTATCTCTCCACATACTGGACCCGAAGATGCCGATGAGCCTACCGAATCCGAAATTCCACGAGCACTTGGGTGCTTATTTTTTATACGGATATCATGCAAACCTATTAAACCTAATAAACTATTGGATTCGCTCGTAATATAATAAGTCCCCACCCCACCATTTGGACCACCCCCCCCCATTTGGACCACCTCGCTTAGTACACTGCTATTTCCACTTACCTATCTTCAATAATTAATAATTATTTTATTCTCTTATCGATTTTCTCAATTTTTTTGAATTTGAATTAAGACGACGATAAAGCCAAAATACAGTGAGTACGATATTCTTCAGGCAATTGACGCGGTCAAAAATGGCAAGTCTGAACGACGCGCTTTAATTGAGTGGGGTATTCCGAGGTTTACTCTTAAACACCACATTCACAACTCAAACACCTATTAAGAGGCTGCTAGTCACTTACAAAGACTACCCCTAGTACTAGAGGACCGTTTTACACACTAGATTTTGACTCAAGAAACACTAGGGTTTAATATTACTTATACGCAAGTACGGCTTTTTAGGGAACGGCTTTATGTACTTCAAGGGGATACTCGTCTACTCAGAAAACGATAGGTACAGCGGATTTTTAAGCGGAATCTTGTTCTAAGTACTAAGAAGCAATATTCTATTAATTCTATACGTGTTAATAACGTAACAGCCGATGTTATTAAGCCGTGGTTCCAGAAATTGCAAATTCTAGCTATCAAGGCAATTTTACCTGAAAATCGATGGAATATAGACGAAGCTAGGATTATAGAAGGCCTTAGAGTTAATAGCTTAGTTATTAGCTATACAAATCGACGTTTTGTTCAGCGAAAACAGCTTAGTTCTCGGAATTAGACCTCCTTCATTAAATATATCTCTACAACCGGCAAAAAAACTACTCCACTTGTAATATATAAGGGGAAATCGATTCAGTAACAGTGGTTTCTAGCAGATCTCAATATATTCAAGGAATGACAGTTTACAGTAACAGAGAATAGGTAGACAGACGATGTTACCGCATTAGAATGGCTAGAAAAAGTCTTTATTCCTCAAACGCAACCATGTGACGGAAAACCCCGATTATTAGTCTTAGACGGCCATAAAAGTCATAAGACTACGGAATTCATGTAGAAGTGCTTAGAACACAATATATTTCTATTGTTTTTACCTATATATACGTCGCATGTCTTACAGCCTTTAGATTTATCGATTTTCTCTCCTCTCAAAGCAGCCTACCGGAAACACCTCAACCTTTTAGTATCAATGACCGATTCTACTCTAATTAGCAAGCGTAACTTCTTAATATGTTATTATAAGGCACGGCAAGAGAGCTTAACGGGTATGAATATCAAAGCTAGCTAGAGAGCTACCGGTCTCTAGCTAGTGAGTATAGCAAAACCACTAATAAGCCGATTACTATTAGAGAATAGTAATCAGGAGCTAGAAACTAGTGTTTCTAAGGACTTTCAAACCATTAAGGAAGTGGAGGAATCATCAATTATTTAGTCTACGCTAAAGGCTAGCAAAGAATTCAGGTTACAACTCAACACTTTGTCTAAATTATCACATAACAATCTTCCAACACATCGACTACTCTTTAATAAAGCTATTAAAGCTTTTAATCAAAAGAACTTCGCATTAGGACAGGCAGAGATGAAGATACAACAATTAGAGGCTAAATTAGATCAATTACAGCCACGGAAAAAACGGAAGGTTCAAACTAGCCCAAATTCCAAGTTTACAGATATTCAGGCTATTTAGAGAGCTCAAATTGCAGCTAGAGATCAGGAAATTGTACCTATTAATTCAGATTCAGTAGGAGATTGTGATACTACAGAAGATTGTATAGAAATTAAAGCGTTGTAGAGTTATTAAGTGTTGTTTATAAAGTAGTGGAAAAATGCGGGGTAGTCCAAATGGGGGGGGGGGGTGGTCCAAATGGTGGGGTGGGGACTTAGATTGGGTTAGCTTGAGGCCTAATGATAATGAGTTAGATAGGTAGGACGAAAATCCGACCCAATCGATCCATCGAGAACGCTGAAGTCGAGAATCATTTTCATCACACTATATTCTGGCTTTGAGTCACATCTGTAACTCAACATCATAAGCTCAGCGCGATTTCGTGTTCGTAGCCTTCTGGGGAAATTTTTCAACAGAAGGTAAATTATGCTAATGAAATATGTAATAGACAGTCTGCAAGTTATGTCACAACTTTTCTCGAGATGTCTGTAATGCTTTGAAGCCTCCTTCCAGTACCGACTTGTATCCCCCATCCAGATTAACCACATCGAATCCCTTCTGCTTCAAGATTCTGTACGCAAGATAACCGCGATAGCCTACTTGACAGTAAACGACAACGCGTCGCCCTTTGTCCAGCGTGCTGACATTCTCACGGAGCTTGTTCAGAGGAATATTCACAGCATAGGGAATATAACCCCGTGAAACCTCTCCAGGCGAGCGTACATCGACAATTTGTGCAGCATCTTGCCCGATCTTGAGGTCCTCGGCATGAATAATGTTGACATCGCCACGAAGGAGATTGCTACCCACGAATCCAGCCATATTGACAGGATCCTTAGCAGAGCCGTATGGGGGTGCATAGGCCAATTCGAGGTGTTCCAAATCGAACATTGTCAGTCCTGCTTGCATGGCCGTTGCGAGTACGTCGATGCGCTTATCTATACCAGCTGTTCCCATAGCCTGAGCTCCTAGAAGGCGTCCTGTTTCCTTTTCAAAGGCAACCTTCAACGTCATAGGGTGAGAACCAGGGTAGTAGCCTGCGTGGTCTGGTGGATGCACTATCACCCACAAGGGGTCAAATCCCATCTGACGCAAAGACGTGACCGAAAACCCAACACTGGCAACTGTGAGGTTAAAGACCTTGCAAGCAGAAGTGCCCACATTGCCACGATAGCTGATCTTTCGACCAAAGATGTTGTCTGCGGCCAGGCGGCCTTGCCGATTCGCTGGCCCGGCTAGTGCAAGTTGTAAAGCACGACCTGCGATGCGGTGCTCCGATTCAATCATATCTCCAACAGCGTAGATATCTGGGTCCGAGGTTTGCATAAAAGGATTGACTGTGATGCCTGTTTTCCCAATCTTCAGGCCGGCCTTTTCGACCAACGACGTCCTGGCACGGACTCCTACTACCACTATAACCAGGTCGGCAAGAATCGGAACCCCGTCTGCAAGCACGACCCGGCCAGGGGTATCGATTCCTGGCGCCTCGATTTTCTCAATTCTGGCATTGAGAAGGAGGTTTACGTTGTGACGGCGAATTTCGGCATGAAGGGGCTCCGCCAAGTCTGCATCCAGGGGTGGGAAAACGTGCGGCATATATTCAACGATGCTAATCTCGAGACCAAGGCTGTGAAGGGCATCAGCAACCTCAAGACCAATGAAACCACCACCTATTATTGCCACTCGAGTGCCACCGTACTCAGCTAGATAAGCTTTGATTTTCTGGAGATCGGGAATAGTCTGTAAAGTGAAGACGTTGGGCAAATCGATTCCGCCGATAGGGGGGCGAAAGGGCTCGGCGCCCTGCGATAGGATAAGTTTGTCGTATGGGACTTGTTGAATTGACTCTGACCCCTTGGCCCGCACGTCAACTGTGTGATTTTCCCGGTCGATACTCAAGACTTCCTTGTTGATCTGGACGTCGATATTAAAGCGATCATTGAGCGCTTGGGGAGTCTGTAAAACAAGGGCTGCGTCGTCTTTGATCACTCCGCCGAGAGCATAAGGAATCCCGCAGTTGGCGTAGCTGACGTAAGAACCTCTTTCAAAAACGGTGATGGATGCCGTTTCATTGAGGCGGCGCGCGCGAGTCGCTGCGGACATGCCACCAGCAACGCCTCCGACGATAACAAGTCTCATGGGCACTTTTGAAGGCATTGTTGAGCTTGATCTGAGAGGAGATATTGGAGAGCTCTTATAAAAGGATCCAAAGAAGGATTTGATGTTTGAAAGAGGATTGCTTGCTGTTCTTCTCAGAAGCATAATATTGCACTTAGAGTTTAAATTATTGGTGTGCGATACGACTAGGAAATATATAAAGATAAGCAAGGTTTAGATGGGCGATACTTCTGCTCACGAGCCTGCTCACACCATCTCCTGATATAACGGGTGGGCCAACCTCAGGAACTTGTTTCCTTGGCATCGCTGTCTTGCGTGTTGAATTGGAAGGGAAGTATATCGTATGATGATGACGATGGATTGCCGTTGCAGCGAGCTTAGCGCGGCGACCCCCGCAACCTTCCGAACTTAAGCGAAAAATCGCTAAATTCCAGTGGCACATGCGTGGCGATGTCCCGTCTCTAGCTACTCTCCCCCCTTGAATACGAAGTACTGTGGTCTAAGGATAAATAATCGCACCCCTAAGGGTTACTACTGTCAGTGCGCAAGTCTCACGTGCTATGGCCGCTTTATGCATCAAAATGATCAATTCTAAGACTCCTTAGTATTTTGTATGCCATCCATCAGCATCAATTACAGCCTGACATCTATCGTGCATCGTTCTAATTAAATCTCTAACCTCCTCATCTGAAATCAATGACCAATCCTCAATTATAGCTGCCCTAAGCTTAAGATAAGACCTGTGGATTTCAGGGTCCTGTTCCTCAATCATATCCTTTATTCTATTCCACAATGTCTCAATTGGATTGAGAAAAGCAAGAGTATCCTTGGCTGCGTGTCCTCCAGCGTTATATTGCATTAAAACCAGGCCTCTCTCATTCACATAATCTACCATTAAAGATACGATATGCTCCCAATAGCTCGTTGACTTAATCGTACCTCAAGCCTTCTCCCAAAATAACCCAGGCCCCCTCCCAAAGAGCCCTGAAATACCTCCCCAAAACATCCATCCAATCTTCCGTTGCACCTTAGGCTCTACATAATCAGGGTGAAGAGCTTTTCCTCTCCTCCTTGTGACTCTAATCTTCCGGTGTCTTCCAGGCTTTACCCAAGTCTCGTCCGTCCAAAAGACCCTGAACCATTGCTCCTCTGCCCAATTCAAGTGGTCCAATGCCCATTACTTCCGGATATCAGCGTGTGCTCGTGTCAGCTTAGGCTTCTTAAGGGCAATGAACCGTCCAAAACCTTCCTTTTGAATGCTGTCTCAATAGCGTATACCTTACAATCCCAGTTAAAGATTTGAGGGATTTGAGACCAAGGAGTCCTCCGATTCTTAGCACTCGTGCAAACCCAATTAATTAAGTGCTTCTCTCTTGAGGGCCAAGTAGAGGACGTCTTCCCGAACGTGTCTTTTGAGGTGTAACTCGGTGGCGTAAAGCGTACTTGACTTGGTCAAGAGTAAGGTTTAATTGTAAGGCAATCTCTTCTCTCATCCATCTTGCATCAAAATGAGGGTTTGCGCGCGTATCCGTTGATCGCAAGTACAGTCCTTAGTAGACTTGATAGTATATTTGGTTCATGATTATTAAGGTATCTTTGCTAAGAAAGATTGTAAGGAGTGACTTAAAGCGGCATTATGGGAGCATTTAAATCATTGGGTGTAGACCCTTGTCGGAAAGACACTGCTAGAACCGCCCAGATTTTCAGGGGTGCGATTAATTACTTATCCTTAGACCACAGTAAATGTTGGAGACTTGAGTAACGCCACCCTGACACCTCGTCAGGATCCCCAAAATAGGGAATGTCAGGTGCTTTCGGGATTCTCTATCGGATGAAGACCCTTGAATTGGTTAGTGCAGGCGTGGTGTTATAAATATTCTGACCGACATTTATTCAAGGGGGGGAATGGTAGACATGCCATTCAGGTCAAATGATATATAGTACTTTGCATTATTACTGTACGAGCATGCTGACAGAATCGTAAGCGGCAACGCCATAGGGGATGTGAAGTATAATAGTTCTGAACATATCCAATTATCTATTAGGTAAATCCCGCTCACGGGAACAAAGTCTAGTTCTGAAAAATGAAAGAAAATGTATTTTCCGTGAAATCTATGGTACAACGAATTTCAAACCAGACCGCCGATGGTATCTTTGTTGGCTTAGTAGTAGTGATCTTTCAAACCCTCGAGGCGTTTTGTCAATAATCCGATAGCAAGTTATTTGAAAAGTCGAAGAAGCCCTGACAATCCCATCCCCCCAGCAAACATGGCTCCAACAGTTGCGAAACTTGCCTTCGAGAGAGCTGCCATACCACTAATCCCATGCCCAGAAGTGCAGCCTCCTGCAGTCCTCGCTCCAATAATGAGAGCGACGCCTCCCGCCGCGGCTCGAGCAACGGAAATCTGTGTCGATTCCATGACAGGCGTCATGCCCAGAGCATGGCTTAAGGACCAGGTTCCCACTATCATTCCAAGAGCAAAAACGAGGGGACTTGGGGACGGCCAGGTAGAGTCGTAACATGGCGATAGTCCTGCAAAGCGACATATATAGTCGCCGAGTCTCTCGTACGCGGTGGAGACACCGATGGGGCCCCGGGTGAGAATGAGAGATGCGGCTTGTGCACCGCCAATGAGAAGCCCACCAAGCACAGGATTTAGAAGTTTCGATCCATAGGGGTCGGGCAAGAGGTAGGAAGCGGCGATGATGACCGAGAGGCAGACAATTTCGAAGAGGAGAACAGCCTGGGCTGAGCTCATCTTGGTGGAGTCGTACAGAGTGAGCTCATTTTTGGAGAGAGTGGAGCCCTTTTCGGATGCTGGGGTGGTTGGTGCGCATTTTACACAGTATCCGAATCGAGACCATAAGATGCCTCCCAGAATTCCGCCAGCTAGTACTGGGACTCCGGAAGATATACCAGAAGCGACCTGCACCAGTACCGTCCCTGGGCAGGCACCTGTGAGTGCCATTCCGCAACCCAGAATCAATCCGCCAATGATGTTTCCGTCATATCGGTTCAAAAGGTTCAAGTTGGAAGCTTCGCGGGGTTTGCAAGGGGCGATATTTGCTCGTTTGCATATTTCCATGAGGATTCTGGTCGATGAGTTAGCTTGACGATGGTGTTTGGTTTCTCGGAAGCTGGGCACTTACGCACTACTTCCACTTGCTGTTAGGAAGACCTTTAACATGTAAAAATCGGATAGTTCTAGTTGTGCTAATATGATGGTTGGTGAGTAGACTCCAGAGAGGAGCAGTGCAGATCCAAAAAGAGCGCCTGAGAGGCCTGTTGAGATGAAGTTTGTGGCCATTGCAGGGTCTGGTGAAGTTGTGGGATTGGGTCTACTGTTGACAACTTGACTTGTTAACTCGTGTAAGAACAAACTGCACAGTTTCTGATCAGGAGGAGAGTAGTAACAGGTACGTTCAAGAGCCTTGTGTGCTCGCTCGTGGAGTGACTTCACGATGACTTTCTGTCAGCGATGGAAAAAAGAACCTCGGTCTGGAATCACAATGGCACTAGATTTTGCGAATCGAACCCCGGGATTTGCCGTTTGGAACAAGTGGTCGTGGTCGGCGACTTGAATAGGGGCGATGTGGTAGGTGTTGGTATGTTTTTGTGGCGTTGAGGCTCCTCGCCCCGAGATTGGGCCTTGAAGCGACCTCCCCAGCATGGCGTCGGAGGCGGTCGGAGCCAGATTTCGGGGTTTAAACAGTCTGGATGGCGTGCCAGTGCTCTAGAAGCAGCACCTGCGCAACGTTTCACCGGCTGAGTAATGTCCAAGGTCAGATGACAATCGCCAAACTTCTACAATATACAAACTCAGCACACGAGTCGAAAAGCAAAAAAAAAAAAAAATCGATCCCAGAATCACATATGATTACTCTCTTGCAAACAATCAACACAAACCCCAATCTTCTGGTAACACATTCATGCTATTTGGCCGAGTCCTCACAGCTTGTGGACTTTATCTCACTGTATCAATCTTAGGTATTGTTCTTCGTCTTTTGCTTCTCTAGTTTATTGCTAACTCTCTTGCTAGAAGTATTTCACCTCCCTATTGCATCAACAAAAGCAGTTGACCTTTACCACAAGATGGTCAACAAACCAGACATACACGCATGTTTCGAGGCTGTGACTGCAACCTGGCAATACCTTGTTGCCGATCCTGAGACTCGGGACGCTGTGGTTATCGACTCAGTGTTGGACTTCAATCCAGTCTCAAGTCAAATCAGCACCGACACAGCAGATGGACTTCTCGGGCTGATTTCGAAGTACAATCTCACCGTCACTCGAATCCTCGAAACTCATGCACATGCGGACCATCTCACAGCTGCTACCTACCTCCAACAAAAACTAGTCGACGAAGGAAATCCACGTCCAGAAATCTGCATCGGAGCAAGAATCACGGAAGTCCAAGCAGCCTTCGCCTCCAAATACCAGATCAACGCCTCCGAGCTAGCCAACGTCTTCGACAAGCTCTTCCAAAACAACGAAGAGTTTATGATTGGGAAAATCCGTGCCAAAGTCTTGCATCTCCCAGGTCATACCCCTGATCATGTTGGATACCTGATTGGCGAGAACGTGTTTACTGGAGACTCCATATTCAATCCTGATGTTGGATCGGCACGGGCTGACTTCCCTGGGGGGTCTGCAATCGCATTGTACTCCTCTTCCCAAACCCTGTTGGGTTTACCTGAAGATTATCGTCTCTACGTTGGACACGATTATCCCCCGGAAGCACGAGCTGCAAATGAGGTCGGCGAGAAGCATAAACCTTACACGACGGTGAAGGAACAGCGGGAGGAAAACAAACATGTAAAGGAGGGCACGAAAGAGGAGGATTTTGTCAAGTTCAGGTCGGAGAGAGATGCTGTGCTTGGGGAACCGAGATTGCTGGATCAGTCTCTCCAGTTCAACATCCGAGCTGGGAGGCTCCCAGCGGCAACAGAAGGCGGTGATATGTTTCTTCATATTCCTGTCAAGGCCTCGAAGGAACTGATCAGCTTGATGCGGGGACCCAAGCTGTAGGCAAGGAACTTGAAATTGCACGTCATTCGCGGACAGAGTGGATTTGGGGACTTGGAGAGGCTTTCGCAGTATATGTATAGCTTCATTTCC